>JASMMZ010000005.1:31432911-31477262 GCA_038502455.1 Anisogramma anomala
CCGAGGCCCGAGGCTGCCCGCCGAGCGCCGCACATACACATATAGCCAGCCAGCACATCTTCGACCTGTCATCAACTTTCTTGGCATGTGTGCACGGACCACCTTGTTAAGAAAGGTTAGGGGCCTACACTGTAAACCCTAACAGTGCCCACCTTCGAGAAAAAATTTCAGGTTCAGCTGCTATCACCATCACTTCACATGCACCCCATTCCACCACAACATTACTAATCGGCTCTATCATCACTTGGATCTTTTACGGCGACCCCTTTATGGCTACGAAGATCGTCGTCGGCCCGGCGTACCACCCGCGCAACGGTGCATCCAGAGAACAGTCCTCACAACCAACGATTCCGTCGCTCGTTACTTGTGCCAACGTGGCCTTTTAGATTTACATTACGATGTAACCAAAGTCTGATTCCTTTTGCGCTTTACGGTCGTAAAAAAAAATATTTATTATAAGCGCTCGCATATAACGTTTCCATTCATTTATTTATTCATGTATTTATTTACTCATATATTTACTTATTTATTTACTTATTTATTTGTTTATTTATTTGTTTATTTATTTGTAAGCCATTACTATTTACATTGGTGATCTATCTATTTAATGTAGTTTTTGCTTTAACTTTAGTTTAGATATTTTTGGTTGTTTACAATGGACTTTTTTCTTGGTATACTATTCACTTAATAGTGTACCTTATTTTACCATTCTTTTTTATTTTTTAGATTTATAGCTGATGATAAAAAGGTAATTCAGGTTATAAATTTTTCCATTAAGTTGTAAAGTATGTTTTCCCCATCGCCGCAGTTTTTTAACTAATATATAAGTATTTTATAGGTATTTCATTCTTCTAAAACCGTTATTAGATCTTTAATATGAGTAGGTATCAAATGGGAATTAAGATGGCTATATAACATCGTTCAGCTAAGATTATAATTTTTATGTTTTTGCATATCTCTAAATTACAAGGTACTTTAAAGGTTTATTTAAAAGGTGAACTTAAGGTTCAATTCTTGTTAAAGGTTTTTGTGATTCTGGTTTATAAATAAAGGTTGTAAATACAGGGTAATAAACTTTGTTTTATAAATATATTGGGTCAAAATCTTTTTTCGAAAAATCTATTAATATCTACTTTTTTTTACGTGGCATATGGATAAAATTATACAAATATAGTATATAGCACGTAATAAAAACTAATATGGTTAATCATAAAGCTACATTAGCATTTAACACATATGTACAACACATTACTCGAAAATTAGCTATAAGTGTATAGAATTAAGTTTTTAACTTTGTATATTTATCTTAGTTGGGTACAGGATTTTTATTTGTAATAGTTCGTTTAACGGATTGTACGGTATAACTTGAAAACAGGAATTTTCGAATAGGGTGGTTGTTGTAGGGTAGGAACACTCAAGTTGCGAGCCTTCCTACTGGCATATGTACCTTTAACATTAGTAAGGGCCGCACTATACTGGCTATACAGTGGGCACTGCCCTGTGATAGTACAATGAAAAAAATATATATAGCTAGCCAGCACACCAATGCCGCACGCCGGCAAAAGAGCCACACGGCCGCGGCCGGATTCAGACGCCGGTGCATGCACCAGTCCCGGCCCACGTTCCGCTCGAGCTTAGCCGGACGCGGCGATGGGGTGCTGCATGGTGCCTGCACCGTTCCCGGAGTGAGTGACTCAGGGGGGAGCAGGGGGGGGGGGGGTGCAACCACCACGCCACCTTTGCGCCACGCAGGAAGGACGGTTCCCCACCGTGCCCTCACGATGTTGCAAGCGAATCGGCACAATCCAATCCTGTGAGCAAGAAAGACAGCCATGCATAGTGCACTCGCTGGAAGCAGATACCTCGAGGATATCGCTGGCTTCAAGATCCTGCAGAATCACCTTCGGGCGCCTTCCTAGGATGTTAGGTACGTTTGCGATTTCTCTTCTGCGTGGCGCGACGAGGTGGAGATAGGCCTAGCTGGAGAGCGAGCTGAAGAACAACGAGGGAGACCGCCCTATAAGGTCTGTCGCCCTTATCGTAACGTACACAACTACAACACGTGGACCGTAGTCCTTGTGGTGTTTGTTAGGTACCGTCAGACTTTCCAGCCGCGGCGCTATTGATGCGGTGGATACAAGACGTATCATGTACGAATTCCGTGTCATTCTCCTGTTCGAGTATCGAAGCCGACATGTGTCTATCGTACACAATTTGAAGCGTAGACGATGCAACGAACAGAGTGAAGTTGGTGCAAAGGAGGCTGAATTGTTAGTGTCGTAGGAGCGAAATTAACTGATTGGCACTGAAGCTAGAGGCTATCTCTATGTTGAAAACCAGCTAATAGTTAGCCCTGATCAGCTCTGTCAAGCAATCTACAACTAGTATATCAGCCAAAATAGTACAGTCTGCGATGATGACGGTTCACATCGTCAATATATAAGACCTAACAGTCCCTTTACTAACTTTCATGATTTTGAATGTGATTTCAATAGAAACGGGGATTTCGGGGGAGGTATTTGGAGGGGTAGAGAGGTGTATTTGCATTGTTGTTTCTAGTTCGGCTAGTCCCAGCGGGTACCTCTTTACCCTCCAGACATCCCTCCCATAACTGCAGGTAGCTATTTCCCTAGTATAAGTCATGCTTCGCATATACATCAATCCTCTATGCTACCATCTATCCCCTAATTAATGTATAGCTAAGTCCCCGAAGCCATATAAAATAAAGTGGTATGGATAAAAGTTAAGGTTCATATCAAATATTAATGTAGGGTAAAGTGGGGTAATAAAACAATGAAATAATAAAAATAAGGAACAAAGTGAACTTTCCACTATATTTCACGATAATCCTCTAACACCAATTCCAACTTTAACTTCCACCCTTTTCCAACTTCAATCTTTGCCCTCCTTAACCTTCGCTCTTTCAACCTTTTCAACTTCAACTTCAATTTCCGCCCTTTTTCAACTTTAATCTTAACAAAAGTCAATATCGTTATTTCATCGCGATGCGTTTTAATTAATAGCACCGTTATCTTATCGTAACGCGTTTTAATCGATAATGCGCCCGTTGCCGTCAAGGTTACTAACGTAAGGATCCCTTATTTCTTCCACATCTTGCCCGCTTCTTCTTTTTTTGTCCTCTTCTTCCTCATTCTTTTCCCTTTAAAGGTATGGCTTCAGTAAGTCAACATAGACTTTCCTTTTTTTTAAATCTAGTATCAAAATCAACAATCCAAAACGATACGAATAAAGCGATCTCGTCAACCTCTTACAGCTCTATTTATCGCAACTTCAAGGTAAGCGCCCGAATATTCTTTAAGTCTTTACTTTTATCTTTGTTAACCAGAAACCTTTTTAGTTTAATATCGCGAGTCTTTAACACGACCTCCCACACCTAGTCGTTAACGTTAAACCTATTACTATCATCCTTGAAGTTAGTCTTAAATTTAATTTATTACTCCACCTATCCAGTAGCTACTTATTAATATGAATTGTTACGCTAGCTAACGAACTTATTGCAAATTATCTCCCTATTAGTTTGCGATTTATTAAACATTGCTACCAATTGTTTTTGATTTAGATTTCATACTACCTCGATAATGACAGCCTCCAAAGGTTTTACTAACTAGCCTAAAATAATTTGTAATGGTATATAGGGTAAATTTTCCTACGAATTTTTATTAATAACCCTTATAATATTGGCGAAAGCTTTGGTCCACTTTTCGAATTATTTATACTCACGTTCGTAAGCCTATTTCTCCAACCTATTTTGAACCAACTTTACCAATCCTTTAATTAGTCCTACTAATATAGCTAAATACGCAAGCATATTTATTATTTTCGTTTAATCCTTAAAAAAAACTTTATAATTGTCGGGTTTTTCAAGTATCTTTCGTTATCCAAGTAACATTCCTTAAGGTAGCCGAAAACGTTAGTAATAGGCTTTTATATTCGATATACCTCTTCGCCTATCGGTTTACTTGTTACTCTGCAAAATAAGAATCGCTGGAAATAATCGACCATAAGGTAAAGATAAGTTTCGTTGCCGACTCCTTTTAGATTGATTTTATGTTATGACCCAAGAACATCGAAGGGTCAGAAAACAGGCCAGTATGGGGCTAAGCCACTAAGAACCTGATGTCCAACACATCAGGTGGGGATATCTCTTATGTCAGCAACCTTAGGGTTAGGGTTACGCACTAAGGATCATTGAGATCATGTTTCGATCCAACAGATCTAGGATCATTGGGATCATGTTTCGATCCAACATGATCCAGCACTGAAGGCGTATGAAGGATTAAGGATATAAGGACACAGTCAGCACCACATAGATAGTATTTCCTTCATAGCTCTTCAGTTGTCAATCTAAGTATTCAGTCTCAGTATATTCTGAATAGCCTCACGGCTTTTGATCATTACTTGCACGGTTGCGATATTGTTCACTCAGCACCTCTGCTACCTTCTTGATAACATAAACCCTCTGACACCTTCTATATACTCACGGGTATTTAGTGTGATCATTACATTTTATTTACAAAATCCATATCCATAATATTTTATAGTATTAAAGCTATAAAAGGTACAAATCTTACGTTAACTGGTCTAGCGGTATTAAATAAAGCGTATAGCTTATAGGTTCTCATGTATTTTTCAGTGTTAATATATCGAGTCGACTGCTATAGTATTCCCTTTAATTTTTAAAGGGTCGAGGTTACCGCGAAATATCCATAGAAGTCGTAGGTCTACTTTAACGCTCGAGGTACTTTACTTTTTCTTACATATACTACGTATTCTTTACCAAGTTTTCACCTTAGTAACACTTCGTCTTAGATACAAAATTGTAATAAGTTTCGTTTTACTTTCCTTTTTACTTATATCGATAAATCCTCAATTATCTCCTATCCGCCTATAAGGTATCCCATAATATCCTCATACCAATTCGTCTTATCGATATATATAGTTACCATCGTTACTCCTTCAGGTCGTAATATTCATTTAAAGTTTAACACTTTTATAGGTAATAGAATTCCCGTTCTTGGATCTTTTAACATCGTTAGTCTTACGAGTAAATATTCTCCTATTACCCACGGTAATTCTCTTATATCTAACTTTAAAAGCTTTACAATTAGTCCCGATAACTTCGAATTTCCGTCCACGGTTTTAATAATTTTATTTATATTGAAGCAATATACGATTTTCAGGTTAAATATTCCGAAAATATATATTTATTACGCGATTTTCCCTATAGTTATCATCGGACTCGTTAACGATAAAATTATATTTACGTCGTTGGTATATACTATTGTTGCAAAAAGCGACTTAATTACCTATAGCCTAGCTTTTTTCAAACATCTTACTATGGCTAGAACTTCTCTTTCACTAATGATATACCTCGTTTCTGAATCGTTTAATTTTCAGAAAAAGAAAGCTAAAATTCTCATATAATACATTAACTTGTCAATGACCTCGGTACACATCGGCAATTTCTCTGGTTAAAAAACGACACTATCAATTCCCTTATTTAACGCATTTGTTATGAGGTGATATTAAATCGAGCGATTTAGTATTATAACGACGTTTTGTTAAATAGCTAGGCATATGGTAACGAAAGCCTTAACGTGCTCCCTTTTCTATTCCAACTCTTTAGAGACCTATGTATTTGTTTTAAAACTTTACCTGTCGAGGTTATTTTTGGCACCTCTTTTATACAGAATGTTTTCAGGGACTGTCTTTCATAATTCTTTTCCCGGTATATACCTCGTAACGTATAGTGTAAGGTAAAGGAACTTGTTTAATATTTTTAATAAAGTAGGGTAGTTTTTAGATTTAACCTATATTTCGAATCTTTTCCTATATTTTTCAAACGGCTAAACTCGATCCCGTAACAATGCGAATCCCAACGAATAAATGTGGCTTCCGAATAAAACAGTTGAATAAGGGATAAAACTAATCCTTTCGAACTCGAGGCAGAGAAAATATTGGTAATAAAGGAAGTTAAATATCATACTAAATCCATATAATAAAACGTTATAGTCGTTAATATATACGTCGAAAGCCTTTTTCCAGGTATGGTTATATCCAATTAATAAGGGTAATGCTGGTCCGTTAATTCGCGTATTTTTGGTTTCGTCTCATAGTATTCTCGTCAACTTCCATATTATTTTCACTACTCTTGCCATTTAACAATAGCCATTTACCAAAGGTAATATCTCCAAGTACATAATAGGTATATCCAGTTCTTGTCATTCCCTAATGCATTTTAAACATTAAATATTATATATTCGACGTAATCAATACCGTTTTATATTTATAACTTGGAGTGATAGAGATTTCCTAATACCCTTTCGTTACGTTACCTTAGAAAAAAACGGTATGGTTACTTTAAAAAAAATATTTAAACCTTTATCTAGTAAGTATATCGGTTATTGTAGTTTAATTATACAACTGTTAACTGAAATATAATTTTAAACGAATCGATATTCTTCGTTTTTCTTTCATAGGTATCGTAAGTATACACTCTATTTAAACTTACCTAGTATAAAAAATCTAATTGCCTCCATAACTAGATAAAATCTTTATACGCATATAACTTTATTTTATAAGTATCTCGGTTATTTGAACTGAAACAGTCTGTTATTCGGTTAGAATTCGATTAAATAATTAACAATATCAGTTACTCATATGTTGTTCAATCCAAAAGTAAAAGCATCTCTCCAGGTATATACTAGCCTCTTAGCTAATACTAATCCTTTCCCTTTATTTTCACAAAGTTATAGTTATTTTTTGTTAACGAATTCTTCCGCCTTATTTATTTTCCTTACATCTCCAACATCGATACCGAAAGCCTTAAACCATCTCTTAACAATATCTTACAATTCGTCATCCAATTCCTTTTATCCGGGACGACACTTAATCTCTCTATCGAATTTGTTATTTTACGCTATTAGTATTCGTTTTGCCTCGTTATATGCCAGGTAAGCCTCTTTCAAATCTTTCTTATTCTCTTCCGTTCCTCTCTACCATCACTGATATTCGTAGGCTGGAACGTTCAAAAATACCTCTTTATCTTTCTCGTCACTTAACACCCGTAACGCCAGAATATCGTCGTTTTATCCGTTTAATCCCGAATTAATTTCCCTATTATAATTGAAGATTAACAGCCTAATAGGCGAGGATGGTGGAATAAAATAATTAGAAATTTTTATTTCTCTTTTTAAACGCTAAATCGAAGCACGTGAAATAGGTAAACGTAATAAATATTGAACGATACCGAACTGTTCTTTAGTAAATAACTCATTTACCTCGTTAAACGTAATAGCTTTTTTCAATCTTTTCCTTATTCGTTTTATAATCACTGTCGACGTCTTCGCTTCGTTTTTATACGTCTTCGGCTCTCTCTCGTGGTTTCTCTTCTCGTTCACATTTGTTTCTGTTTTGTTTTCAAGCATTTCTAATATAACTGAAACTTTTCTGAGGAGTATTTGATTATAAGTATTAGTATTTTCTAGGTTTTTCGATTGCCAAATAGCCTTTTCCAGGTGTAAGGCCCGCTCTAATTTGGGCGTTTCTCTTATTATTTTACGTATTCTACGAAATAGATAAGTTCATTCAATTTTCGCAAGCATTTTACATCGTTCTTATCCAAATCTTGATACTCATTCTTTTCGTTAATGTTTTCGTCTTTTAAATCTAAATTCAAAATTTCTTTCTCGTTACTTATACTCGACTTATCTGTCGAATGCTGATTCTCATCTAAAAGACGATCTATAAAAGTTGGCTGGATATTAAAAGGAAAGGGTCTTACATGTCTTTCCATAGATATGAAAACTAAATATCTACCTTCGCTTATAGGTATAAGAATATTTTCAATATAATTATTAACAGATAAATAACAAATAAGCTAGTTATAATTTGGTAACAAACTATATAATAAATAATTTGTTATAACAAATACGTAAATTTAAAAAAATGCTACTCAAGATAAAAGGAAATAATACGTAAGTTATCAATATTGTACTACTTCCGTCAACCATTTTAAAAGTTATTAATAGGTCGACTATCTGAACGGTAATCCCTATACAAGTTACCGTATTTCGTGTAACGAGTTTAATGAAAAACCATCGTTTACTTGGAATTTATTAATATAAATATTATAAGTATTACCTTAAATATAGCCTAGTTAGGTTTTTTTAATACGTTGTTTAACAACATTTTTTACAACTATTAATACTGCCGAATACATAAATATTATACGTTTTCGTTTCTTTTTCGCGGTTTTTCTTCCTATTTTTACTCGTCGAACAGTATCGAAACTATATATCCTCGTTATTAATTTATATAATATAAAAATATAGTCTAATAGTAACTCGAAATTAATTTTGGGGTGAATTTCTCATAAATTGTTTACCAGGTTAAATTGTTTTCAAGACGACCTAAGAATTCTCAGATATGCTCGGTATCTTTTCTTTTTCCCGCGGTATTCGCTCCGTAATCCTTTTATATAACGATTCGAAATTGGGAAAGCCACTCGAAAAACCGTTCTCTATCGGTTTAAATTATGAACGAAAAGATGTAAAATTATTACCTTCGAAAATAAAGAGAATTTGGTTGCACACGAGTATTGGATAAGCTTTTCTACTCGTGTTCAATTTAAGCATATAAGTTCGTATACCTCATAATTCGAATATTAAGGCGTTCGGTGGCTATTAAAAGGGTAATATCCTCGACTTTTTTGCCTTTTCTTTTATCTTTACAAACATATTAACGTTTTTTCGGCTTGGTTTATAAGTCCTATACGTTATCTCCCTTTACGCTTAAGTTTATTAATCATAAAGAATAATATGAAAGGTAGAGTAAAAGTCCTAATACTCGGTTCAATTTATTAATGCTATAAATAATAGCTCGTATATTTTTACGTTTACCTTACTTCTCATTTCCAACTCTTCAGGGATTACCCGCTCTGCTAATGCTAGATTTCGTTTTTGGTACGTTTTTATCTATAACTACCGGGGGTAAAAACAGTTGTAAAACCTATGGTATAGTTTAAGTACATTCCCGCAATTAAATTATATTTATACGTTATTTTACGTTTACTGTTACTGTTGATATTAACCGTTACCTATTTTATTTCTTATTTGGTATTAGTTTCACGAGTTTGCTATTGTCGTTTAGAGAATGGATTAAAAGTAGGGTTAATGTAAATTGTAATGCCAGCGAGTATTTTACAAGTTATAAAAAGTGTTTCTCCCATTATCCTGAGGAATTGACCTACCTATTTATTCTTATATTAGCTTTATAATCGTTTTTACTAGTACTTTTTCTGTTAGGTACTTTTAGGTGTCTTTTTATTTTTCGTTTTACGAAAAGAAAAGGTTGTTATTACGGCTAGGAACTACAATTTCCGCGATTAATGTTTTTCGTACGATATTGTACGAAACCTCGTCTTTATACATTCCGTTTTGGTTTATAAGGTTTTTAAAAACTAGACGGTTAGTAACTCTTGTTTATAACATTATATCGTTATTATAGCCGTTGTCTATAAAGTGGGTTAAAACCCTGTTTCTTAGTTTTTTTATAGTGTATAAGGGCATTATATGGCGAATTCATTTGCCCTTTTTACGTATTTAACCAACGTTTTATACGTACGCTTTTCGAACGAATTTACCTTAACTACTACTCCATTGCTAATTATTATCGGAAGAGACCTAAAACGAGTTTTAAAAAGTGTCTTAAAATCCTCCTATTATTATCTTTCCTTTTCTGGTATATTACGGTACCATTCAACCGCTTCTTTTCTTAACATCATTTTAAAATAACTCTTGAAAATCTCTTCAACAAGATTCTCGTTTCAAGATTACGTCTCAGCCGTAATCTCTACGTTCTCAACGAATTTATTCGTATTTTTATCTGATTTTCCGGCGAATATTCGTGTAAAATTTATCTTAGGAGATATAATATATATAATAACTAATTATATAGTAATTCTTATATTTCATTGATATCGTTTTGATTTCTAAATGATGAAATCTCTTAATATAATATGATCGTTTGGTAGTCATAATTACTAAATAAGGTCTATATATTTAGATAATTTGTTCTTTGCTTGTTTTTCCAATTTCACTCGTTTTAATTTTTATATAGCTATCCTAGGCTAACTGTAAAATTTATAGAGATTTTATTCATTTTCGTCTCTTGTCGTTTCACATTCTTCCTCGTCTCGTATTGCACTCGTCCTCGTTTCTATTACACTCGTCCTCGTTTCTTTTCGTACTCGTCTTCGTTCGTCTCGTATCTTACTCATTCTCATTCGTCTCGTCTCGTACTCGTCCTCATTTTATATATGTTTCTGACTACAAATCAAGAAGTTTGTATAGTAAACAACTTTTGCACCAGATCACCAGATTATGACAATAGAAACGAGGATTTCGGGAGAGATATTTGAAGGTTTAGAGAGGTGTATTTGCATTGTTGTTTTTAGTTCGGCTAGTTCCAACGGATACCCCTTTACCCTTCAAACATCCTTCCCATGACTGAGGGTAGCCATTTCCCTAGTATAAATCATGCTTAGCATGTACATCAATCCTCCATACTACTAAATTCCAAACAAATTACCTGTATTTTCCACACATCATCACTACGATTTAGACTTTACCTACTAAGCATAACCTTTTTATAACTTTAAGCCGTACTAGCTAAGTTTTTTCTCTTGAACTAAATAGACACACCGATAAAAGCCAACACCAAACTACTTGCTATTATAGTCTTATCTTGAATTGGTACTCCGTTAACAGCAAATGGCTGATCCACCGGCGCAAACAGATTTATTAAGCCTACCGAACAAAATACTACCTTGTTAAATTATAAGAAAGTTATGAATAAACAGATATAAAATAAAAGTTTAATAATAACTTATTATAAAAAATATGGTATTTAAACAACATGAGAATATTGCTTGATAAGAAAATGGTTTACAACATAGTCTTTTTTATTTGAGTAACTCAAAAGGTTACAATACAATTAACAATTTTGACAATTTTGTTATTATTATTGAATAAGTAGTCCATAGGACTATACTTACTTTCGATTTCAAGTATACTATTAATAAGCTTTGCTAATGATGGGTCTTTAAACGTTGCATCATTGTCGATTCAAATCGTTCGAAGTAACAGAAGTATTGTGTGGTTAAGTGGTGGATGTCTTGTTCTAGAATTAGCAGACTGTTAGCCAGTCTGCACACTAATTTGTACGGTTAATTTCATGGTAAGTACCCTAGTCTAAATTGGGTATATATTGTACTTGACTTGTATTCAACTTACAAATAATAAATTTAATTTGCAGTTGGTATAGTTGATTTATTAGACAATATAGTTGACTAACTGTATTTCAATTAACTATAATTATAATATTGGCGGGTTTTTGTTTAGGGCACGTACGCTAGTATAGCTAACTATTTATTTGTAGTAATCTCCGAAGTGTTTCCTTATCAACTAGTCTGACCCCTATCAATTTCAATGTATTTCACATTCAGATTAACTTTAATTACCTTCCCTTGCCCCACGGTTCCAAATCCAATCTTAATCAACTTATATACCAAGTTTTTCATCGTAAACTTGTATATATCTCATATCTAGCTGTACCAATCAATTAAAAAACTTAACCTTGCTAATTAATAAAGTTGTAAACTTTAATTTCAACTCTTCATTAGTCTTCTAAATTATTAGGGTACCTTTGTTTTCCTCTGTGTTTGTCTTTATATAGAGTGAGTTTGCTAGATGTCTTTTTAACGTAGCGCTCAATATTTATATTTAGTTTATTACTGTCTACAAACCTTTCTAAAGTTTTGTTTGGTGCCGATTTTGTTATGCCATTTGCCGGATTATCTTTACAATTGATTCACCTGATTTTTTCATTCATCTGCTTTCGTTGGTTTTATAAAGTACTATCACGTCGATTATTAGACGTTTTTTACAAGTAATTCATGATTTTAAAAGAAATTCAAATGAACTTCTCCAGTTGATACAAATAATAATCTAAATAGGGATAATTTCAAGTTACTTAGTAACAATATTAAGTGGTCTTCACATGGTTATACATATATTAAAGCCAGTCATTAGGTCATAAACTTCAGAAGTAAGTATGTTTTGTATAACCCTTTTGTATTTAACGAAGGTCCCGTAGATCAAGTTCCATATAATGACAATTTGATATTTCTATACCCTACCATTATTAGCAATCGTTGTGATGAATCCGATTAATAATAATAAATTATTATTATTAGCTAAATAGCTGTTCATCAAAATTATTATCCTGGCTTTTGACAAGTTAATAGGGACTATATTAATTCTATGGTTCAAGTTCCTCATTTTACAGTCCAGCCTTTTATTTTGTTTATCGTAGTCCTTATAAGTTGGGTTTTTGATTGGTATTATAACTAAAAGATTATATAATACGTTCGGTTAGCATAGAGTTACAATGTAGTGGCCACAGGCACGTTACTTCAAGTATTTCCAAGCCTTTGCTACGTTGTTTTTGCTGATCTTAGCTCAATTAACACTTTGACCCTTTTGATGGAAAATAAAGTAAATTTTTATATTGTTAACATTATACTTACGAATTGATTATCTGTTAAAGGCCCGATGTTTATATTTTCCTAAAGTTATAACCAATTTGTAATTCTAGAATGTATAGTCTTTAATCACACGTTGTTTCGACACTACAAAGCTAACAGTTTCAAACAAAAAAGCATTGTTAATTTATATACGTACTATAACGAAGTTTTTTGTTTACGTAATTAGTTAGGAGAGGTTTCAACATAATTTTTTTGAATATAATTTTGATTTGAAGTATGATTGATAGGTTAATATTTAATAGATATATATTTTGATTAATCCGTATAATGATTCAACGTATTTTATAACCGTTTACCATAAGTATTTATTATGTATTCTTTGAAAAATCGCAAGAAGACTATTTCTATAGATTAATTGCTAAATTCGTGGACGTTTAGACAATATCATGATCATTAATTGTTAACTTCTTCTTATTAGCCGTTACTAGCAAACTTGCTGTTAATACAACTACCAAACATTAGTTCGTTTTTTACTCTATTAATACAAGTGATATTGTAAATATATCACAGTGTATATTTATTTTCTCCAATATTCCTTTTTTTCCCAAAGTGATTGGTCTTGTTGTCGTTGTTTTATTGGCTTGTTAATTACGGTAGTAGAAGGATTATATTAGCTGATTTGTATGGCTTGATAATTTTCATTATTATCGTTATAGTTATCTGCTCCAATATAGGATTTAGTGTAAGTTATGCTAAACGTTGTAAAACCGTTAGCAATTTCGATAACTACCTTAAAGTTAGCAATATTCAAAATTTTAAATAGGTTATTCTTTTTCTTGGTTTTTGTTATATGAGGATTTCACTTTGTAATAGCAAAGTCAGTACGTTTATTTTGGTGGAGCTTTTTTTGGTGTTAAGGGTATTATTAATCTGATGTCTAGCAGATTCCCTCAATAATTTCTATAAGACTTTGCCGCATACTACAATAATCTTTTAGGTATATACTAATAATATAGATTTATTCATTGGACAAAAATATGTTTCAAATATTCATAGCGTTAGCACCAAACTATTAAGGCAGATAATATCGTTCAGTGTGGATATTACTATATACCCTTACAGATAGTATATATAGGCCAAAGGGTAGTGCACTATATTGCAGGGTGCACGATAACGTGTCGTGCTGCAGGCTGCACTGTTGTAAGACGCAAAAGTATACCATTCATGGATCGGTCTGAAATGCTATTCCAGGCCGACGGCAATGCGTGGAGCGGTTTAGAAGAAGTATTCCAGAGTCATATATTCTGGGCAAGGGCTTATAAGCCCTCACCTATAACGTACACCTTTGGATACTTCTTTTGGATTATTTTTATCTTTAATATTACAAATACCAATTTTACTATTACTCTTTTAAGTTACCTTTTCACGTGAACAGGTCTTTTAGACCTTACTGATACTGATTAGTAGCCGACTTGGTCGATTACAGACAGCTTAGGAAAAATAGATAAGTATTCGTTAAATACCTACAACGGGATGCTGTAGCAGTATTAACTTCCTGTAATTTACACTACGCCTTATAAGAACCATACGGGAGTTTAGAAGTATGCGGGAGTGCCGAGAAACCCGAAGCGTTACAAAACTATAAGATCTGGAGTAACTTTGAAAAGATTAGCCCCGTTCCATCAATCGCTAACTTGTATTAGCGCTTTAAACCATTAACCTATGTCCCTTTTAAAAGGCGTTCTATTACGTATTGGGCTACGTAAGCTAAAACCACCAAGTTTCAGAACTCTTTGCCTGGACCCACCCTATTTTTCACCTTAGCTAACATCTATTGCATACACATAATTAACCCGATCACCTTAACCAATATCTGTTAAATACAAATAATTAACCCGATCGCCTTAGCAATATCGGTTGCATACTAAACGACCAGCCGATCCCTTTACTAATTTCTGCTACGGTAGGTCTATACGGATAAACTAACGCACACTAGAGCGTACAATAATATTTCCCTTACCGTACCCAGTTTTTCCACATCCGCACTATTTATTCCAAGTTTTTCTCACGATCACCTTATATATTATAAATTTAATAACTAAAACCTTTTAAGTTTTACTATCTGCTTCGCTAATATAGCGTTTTTAACGTTAATAAACCAAATTTAAAACGCTTGACTAGTTTATTATTACGCTTCATTTACGTATCTTAAAGTTTATTTACGTTAATAAGTGTTAGTAAGTTTTATTCCCACCGTTTTAATTACCTTATTTCATTTGATATTCACCACATTACTCCAAATTCTAAACTACCACGAATTACCCTTTATATATATATAATAACACTACTAATAACAGATCTAGCAAAGGCTAATGACTATGTGGAATACCTTTTTATACATACTTTGTTCCGAAACACTATCTTCAAACATTTGGACCTTAATCTTTAGTGTAATAAGATCGAAGCTTTAGTAAAAGATTTAGAACATTACACCGCAAATATATATATGACGGATATAATTTACAATTACTTTAATAATGATATTGAAGAAAGCGACTTACTTTATAACTTTAAGGAACCCTTTGCGAATTAGAAGTTAAAAATGTAATGAATGGTGGATATATTAGTCGTAAAAGTCCTATGGAAATAACTATAAAGTAAAGATATTGATACATCTGGTAAAAGTAACGGCCGTATCGCGAAAGCCCTATCCAAAATGTCTCGACTTATATATAAACTAAATAGACGAACTAATAAATCATGGAAATGGATTTTGTGGAAGGATACTACCTGTAAAAGCGAAAGAAATAGTTGACAGAGTAGAGCTTTGAAGAACTATTACAAACTGGGATACGGCATTCGTCAAGATTAAGAACCCGATAAAGAATAAAGATAGAAAATTTATCAAAAGAAGAGGGTATATTATGACGATTATTTATAACGAGGATTAAATACGAAGCCTCTTAAAACTTAATTTTAAATATATGTAAGGATAAAAAAACACCCCGAATATTAGAAACAGCCTACTTAGCTGTAATAAAATCCGCCGAAATACAAATAACGACCCGCTCGAGGAAAAACAACAATCGACCGGAATACGAAAAATACCCCGATTAAAGATGGGATGGATGGCATAAAACGCCAATACGTACCTTACGCACCAATGTCTTTTAACTACGACTCTTACCGCAACCTCCCACTATATCGTTTTTCCATAGATAGGAGCAACCCTACGAAATTAACCAACTTCGCCAAATTATGAGATAAGGATGACAATTACAGTAGCGAGCCGTACGACGTATTGGATAACGAAATACGCATTATATTTAATATATATAAAAGGCTAGATATTAAGCTATTATAATTTCAAGTTATCTTACCCGGTATACTTTCCGGGTAAATTAAAAAATGGTATATATGCCACCTTACATAAGTGGATATATTCGCCAAGTATTACAATCGCTTTAATTCTCACTTTAATACCGAGATTAATTACGAGTTATATGGTAGGGACTAAACTAATATGAAATGGAAATTAGTGAATAACCAGTAAGAAAATACTGATAAAAACCTCTAATAAATTCTTACCGCTCTATTGGAAAGATTTCGAAAGTGTTAAGCAATTTTTGGACCGAAATATAAAGGCGAAAAACTATTTATTCAAGTAGTAATGAAAGCCTGCCGTTGTTATAACCCAGACAGAGGTTGGGTCAGGAAGCAGGCCAGTATGCAATACTGCGCTACTAGAAAACCTGAAGTCTAGCATCAGGCAGGGAACTTCTCTTATATCAGCAACCCCGGACAAGGAAGAACCGATGGGACTGACAGCGACTCCAGCGGTCTAGTACTGAAGACGGTATGAAGGCACGGATATATAAGGACACAGTTATCACCATACAGATAGTATTTCCTTCATAGCTCTTCAGTTATCAATCTAAGTATTCAGTGTATACACCTGAATAGCCTAACGGGTAGTGATCACTCTACAGCACGAACAAACATCTTCTTAATATTGTACCTTTGTTACCTCTGCTACCTTACTGCTAACATAAACCCCCTGACATCTTCTATTTACTCACGGGTATTTAGTGTGATCATTACAGCCGTGAAAACCCAAATTTCGACCTTATACTTTTTAAACTAGAAAAAGACTTAAAGGCTTTTTATATAAACCTTAGAATATCGCTCGAAACCTTTATACGCCGGCAAACAAGCTTTGGATCAATATTCGTAGCTAATAAAATGGAAAGCGAAGCTTAAATCACCAAAGTAAACCTTTCTAAGATAATTTATTATATTCTAGACCGGATATATAAGGTTTACCCGAACTAAAACAATAACCTAAAGTATAGATATTAAAGAGGAAGCCCTGGCAATAAGACATAGGGACGATCGTTTGGAAATGAAAGAAACGTAACGAAGCTATGACAATACTTACGAAAAGATATACAGTGCCCTATAAGTTTGCAAAAGCGTTATATAATATACGGGAGAATCGACTTTTAGTTTATAAACCACCTTGATTACAAGTATATTCTGACCAAATGATAATTTTAGGCCGATTACGTATCTGAGAATCGCATAATAGTTAATTTTATAATATTTATAACTGAATACGAAGGTACAGGAAACGAATTTAATACCTATTCATACAATAACATATCCAAAAAGAACAAACTCGAAGACTATAACGCCTATTTATCAGTCTAAGATAACGAAACCGCCCATTGTATTTTAACCGGAATATAAGACGCTTTTTTTAAGTATATCGCCAGATTAGATTATACGAACAAAGTGTTTGACGCCAATATAGCTTTATAATTTACGTTATTTAATAGGTATAAAAACAAGTTTTAAGGTATTATACCTAATATTAAAATAACCTAAATTTTGACGGCCGAAAAGCGTTAGTTTGACGTGTTTACAGCGAAGTTTCAGAAGTTTTAGCTAAACCATATAAGGGAATACCGAAAAGTTTTATTTGGTAAAGGTAAGGCGTTTTCGTTCGAAACAGTCGTTGTAAATACACGTTTCGAGTCGGTTAAGTTTTACATAATCGACTTTAAAATACTATTTTTGCTTTTACTAACTAATATAAAGAAGTTTGAAATCGAAATCCGTAATATAACCCATTAACTTGTTCGTTTATTAAATAGTGTATCCGTACCACTCCGGCTCAAGTTCAGCTACTTATGGTTTTTCCCTAAAACACGTATAATCGAAGCCGTTTATTTAATATAATCGGAATTATGTATATTATACCGACGATTCGGATACCCGGTTACAAAACGTCTTTTACGACTATTTTATGCCATAAACTATAGGGATATAGGAAAGGACGTACTTAAAGTTATCGAAAAGTTTTTTTATAAGTGTTAGTTGCACTTACAGGTACTAAAACGGTTTAAGTTTCTCCTTTAAGACGATGTGGATTTTAATTATAAGGTAATCGTTGATATTATATATTTAGATATCAAACCATTCCTCTATACTATCGACGTAACAATATCGTTTTAAGCCGCTAAATTTATACAAAATGTTTCCGTTACAAACTATTAAGACGCTTGAGTTAATTATTAGTTGAATATTTACCTAGAGCCTCCTAACTAGATTACATACAACGTTAACACGACCTTCAAATTTACCGAATGATATATCAAAGCCCGGATAACCGTGGTAAGTGTCGATAAATCCTAATAAAATCCCTATAAGATATTGAAGAATACAAACGGTATTACAAACCGTTAAAAAAATACGTACATAGTATTGTCAAAAGAGCTAAAAGGTAGTAACTTTAAGGAGTCTATCCTTTAAATAACGGCTAACGCCGGTAACAACACTTTTAGCCCGAGCAGGCTTATCACTACTCTTTTCGTTTTCAGTATTTCCCTAAGGATTTACATATATTTTACACTATTTCCATTTACGGTGCAGAGGGCCCATACTGTAGTCAAAGTTATGGTAATTTTACGATTATTATAAGCTAAAAACGACGTGTCTAAAAGGTTAACTATAAGGAATAGCCCGTGTAAAGCCAGCGTTTTAGATTTACCACTATAGTTTGAGGTTTTAATTTAAAAAAACAAAGGATAAATGGATTAGACCTTGGAAGATTAACGGGTTTAAGGGCTATAATATACTGGTTAATCTGTTAAACAGTATAAGTTTGTTCCAATAGATAATAGTACGTAAGTACAGGAGAAAAGTGGAAGGAATCGGCCAGGATCCTTAGGACGACTAAAACCGCTTATATATTACCCTTCGAAACGACGGAAACGACCAGAATTTCGTTTACGCCATTCCCCGGAATAACGAATTCAACCTGACTCCGTATCTAACTTTAGCCCTAAAACACGATTTAAGCTAATTATACCAAATAAAAACAATAAATTTACATTAACCTCATTTAATGATCTCACTAAATACCCGTGAGTATATAAAAGGTGTCAGAGGGTTTATATTATCAAGAAGGTACAGAGGTGCTGAGTGAACAATATCGCAACCATGCAAGTAATGATCAAAAGCCGTGAGGCTATTCAGAATATACTGAGACTGAATACTTAGATTTACAACTGAAGAGCTATGAAGGAGATACTATCTATGTGGTGATGACCGTATCTTTATATCCTATGGCCTTTATACAATCTTTAGTACTGGACCGCTAAAGTCGCTGGTCACTTCCTGCGGTCCTATATAGTATCAATTGGACCGCTCTTTGGTCCTTGCGGTCCCAACCCTAACCCCGGGTCCTTACATAAGAGATATACCCGCTTGATGTGTTGGACATCAAGCTACTAATGACGCAGCTGGCCGCTGACCTGTTCAATGGTCTGCAGTTGGTCTTTGGGTTATAACACCTTACTAATCTCTCGCTACTAAAAATAACCCCTTAACTCTAAAACGAAAAAACGCTTTAGGAATTTTACTACAGATTACTTTATCACGTAAAAGAAATTCACAAACCGTAAACTTAGCTTAAAACTTCGCTACAAAAGCATTATTACTACCCCAGATGCCTTATTCAAATAATTTACCTAAATAAAATTTTTAACCTTAATTAACTAAAGCGTTTTTCGCTTTAAATAATTCGACTCCACTATCTATGATACCTATAGGATTTTTCTAACTCGTTTCTTTTACGAGATAAAATATAAAACTAAAAAACCTTACAAAAATTCACCTAGTTATTAAAGATTATAATAATGAAGGCAAAAAGAACATTATAACCTATTTAACTACTTTATAACAAGCCAACTACCGCCTAATTTTTACACTCGTAACCTTTCTTAATGAACCATATAACCTATATATTAAATT
The DNA here is from genome assembly GCA_038502455.1 of Anisogramma anomala. Taxonomy (NCBI): domain Eukaryota; kingdom Fungi; phylum Ascomycota; class Sordariomycetes; order Diaporthales; family Gnomoniaceae; genus Anisogramma; species Anisogramma anomala. Next base: position 31,452,797 of record JASMMZ010000005.1, read on the forward strand.
CGGAGATGTAATACAGACTTGCACATAATCTAAGGAACGGCTAAAACGATGAATTTACGTAAAAATACCAAAAAAAACTTAAATAACACTACCTATCTAAAACAATTTTACGTATCTTAAAACCCTTTTACAAACTAGCTAAAGCCGGTATATACTAACACAAAACTTACCAAAAGTATTATAAAATGCGACTTGAAATAATTAACTTAACTTTTAACCCATGCTTATTAGTATCAACTACTCGTTTGGAGGGCTTTATACTTACAAAAAGACATATAAACGACACTTTAATCTTATGTAACTCTTCGTTCTCCGCGTCTAAAGAAAGGAAGCTTTTAGAGGCCGGCTTAAAACTAAAACCAAAAGCCTATTTGTCAAAAGATAATATAATCGATTTTAATAGTACTAATATTACACTTCGAAGCGGCATTTTAAGATTTACATAAAAAGAACAATTGGATAAGGTATCTTTTGTAATTTTTGATAATATAAAACGGTCTGACGAATACAGATGCTAGAGTTTATGTGGAGTTTAGGTTACGTTTATAACATAACCAAAGGTCGTATTCAACCTTTCGATTGCCGCATAATGTTAAATCGACCTAACGGACGATATATACAAGGCGTTTAACGAACGCTTTTTATAACAAATACATAATTTAAAGTTAAGAATACAATTTATATCGTTTAATATACGTATTACAAAGATATTTGTTTTTATTAATAGCTTTTTTACTAATAATAAAGATTATAGCTTATAGATTAGCTTCGTCCTCGTGTTCGGTAACGAATTACCGGCTCGAAACGGCTTTACGCTTAGTAGAAATATAATCCATTAAAACTTGAATAAGTATAAAAGTATTACGAGGAATATCTTTGTTTCTGAGATTTACAGTATAGTTGGAGGCTTCGATTCGGGTATTACTATGGCTATAATATTCTGGATAATCATTTTCAACCTTAGTTTACGCCTTATCCCTTTGGGTATTTACACTAATTCTTTTTATCTTGATAAATGCCTGGCTGAATTAGGTATTACAAACGAAAAACGATTAATAGTATATATTATAACTTTGTGCAAGTAATACGAATTCCAGAAAATCGAGGAAGCCAAATAGATTAATAACAAGTTAAACTTAATAAACGTAATAACAAAGGTAATACTAAACGAAGCCATGAAAATACTTATATAGATAAGTACGTTATTTGTTGGGATTGTCGGAAAGGTTTTACGACCCTAATAAACCGCCATAACGATTTTCGATAACTTAGATCGATCTATCGATATTATTTACTTCGATCCACATTTTTCTTCTGCTCTATACAACTATTCGCATCGATTTTTGGCATATTGCCTCTTTATTCTACTTTCTATACACTAATTCTAGCACATTTCCCCTTTTGTTTTCTATTTACCTATTTTTCAACCACTTATATCGACCTATCGATGTTATTCGTGACAACCTATATTTTTTCTTTATTTAATACAACTATTCGTACTGATTTTGACACATTACCTCTTTTATTTTACATTTTATGTCACATTTTTCACTTTCAAATTTGTTTGTAAAACGCTATAAAATTTGTATACAGAGTATTACACTATAGCTGGGAATGCCGGCCCGGGCAAGGGGGCATCTATCCACTACTAAAGAGAAAGGGCGACGCCGCCACGTCCCTATCATCCTCCCTGTTGCTTTTCCCCTCTTTTTTAATGCCACCGCTATTACCATTACCGATATTATTATTGTTAGTGAGGATATAACCCTACACCTTATTAGTTATATCCTTAGGTAAAGGTGTAGGAAAGGGATTACCCTCCTTGCGTCGATGTACGATAACGCCGTTAAACTCGCTTACGTAATACACACATAAGCCCCATTTCCAGGCGACGACAGCGGCTGCCGTCTCCCTAATCCGTCAGTCAACGCCTATTATTAATTAGTATCGGCTTATTTTAGTTACTTACAGTAATATTTTTTTTCGATTTGCCTTAAAGGAGTGTTTTTACCTAAGATTATTTTGAAATTCGGTTGAAATTTACCAAAAAGCCGGTGAGCGCGTAATACGGCCTCGGCATACGAACTGCCAATCCGCTTATAATGGTAACAACGCGCCGAACGACCCCAGCTTTTGTAATAATCGCTAATAAACTTGCCTGCAGCCGCGAACGCGACATACTATACGTAAAACGTATCTATTAACAGCCCAAGACTACGGACTCAGGTACGCCGCTCCAACACTTAACGCGTCAAAAAGGCCTTATAGCATACCTTAATAATACGAAGCTCGAGGCGACGAAAGAGATCCGCTTCGTACTCCTCATTTACCAAAAATCGAATTAAAGGTATATAAACGAACAGATTAGAAAATACGTACCCTGGCATAACTGCGCCAAATTACGCTTACGGCGTAAAAAGGCCCTTATAGGAAATAAAGTCTTCACTCGTAGGGAAAAGGTAAGACTTATAACCTCAGAAACCCCCCGCTCCTCCCTCGAGCTGGGGAAGAGGGAAGGAGAAAGGGGGGATAAGGAGGTCGATGCGTCGGTGGCGGAGAGGGACGAGGCGGAGGCGGCGACTAGGCTGGGCAGCGTAGGGGTGGCGGGGCTTGGTAACGTAACGGCGAGCAGCGTGGTAGGGGCGGGCGGCGTAATGGTAATTAAGGAGATTAAACCCAACGAGGGCGGGCTGTTATTACTACTGGTAATAGTAGTAGTACTGGGGGTAACGGCTACGGCGGCTATAATGACAGCTAAATGCTGATGCTCTCGTACTAACCGGCGCTTGGCAATCCTATTCTTACGCGGAATTTATTCGGGGAAATAAGTTAGTATATATGCAAGCAAAGTAACTTATATATTAAAGCGGCTTAGTTTGTTAGGATAAACCAGAAATTAAGTTGGGATGAGGATTTGTATTAGTTGGAACTACGCGCCTTTAAAAAAGAAAAAAAAGAAGTTTTACTAGAAGCGATAACGATACATTTTTTTATACTAACCTACCACGTAATTACATAATTACCCTACGCAATTACTCCTATGCAATCACCCCTATGCAATCACACCTATCAGAAACAATAAAAAGCGTCATTACCAATCATATCGCTTTTATTTAACTACACCAACCAAGGCCGACTTATATTTACTACCGCGGCCAAACTATGCTAATCCTAGAAGAACTTGCTAATTTAAACTCTTTACGACTAATACACCAACAACAATACTATTACTACTATTAATTTAAACCTTTTAAAACTAATAAGTCAACAATACTATCACTACTGTTAATTTGGACCTTTTGCGAATAATACGCTAATAACAACATTGTTACTACTGTTAATTTGAATCTTTTACGATTAATACAAGAACAACACTATCACTATTAGGCTATAAATACGAAGTATATAAAGAAGAAAAAAGATTACTTGTATAGATATTACTATATACCCTTACAGATAGTATACATAGGCAAAAAGCCAGTGTACTTTATTACAGGATATACTCCTGCAAAGTACATAATAACGTATCGCGCTATAGGTTATACTCTTGCAAGACGCAAAAGTATACCATACATAAATCGGTTTGAAATGCTATTCCAGGCTGACTGCAATGCGTGGAGCGGTCTAGAAGAAGTATTCCATAGTCATACGTTCTGGGCAAGGGCTTATAAGCCCTCACCTGTAACGTATACCTCTAGATACTTCTTCTGGATCATCTTCATCTTCAATACTACAACTACCAATCTTACGATTACTCTTCTAAGTTACCTTTTTACGTGAACAGGTATTTTAGACCCTATCAACATTCAGACCCTTTACTGCTATTTAAAGACGTATCTCCTAGTCTATAAAATTTCTGATTTTTAATGTAAGGAGGTTATATACTTTGCTAAGTAATATGTATATCTTTTCGACTTTGTTAATACTTCAATATGTCTTAATAAATATCTATTTACATTGAATCCTTATTATCCTAGTATATGTTTGGAACTTTATCTTAGCAGAGTTGAAGCCGATTTTATATATAATTACGTTTGGTGGCCTGAGTACGTATTAATTTATAGTATCCTCAACTTTTTTTACATGATTTTTGCTAATAACGACTTGAAGAATTTAGAGTTGGAAGAGAAGGTTATCTATATTGAAATATAAAGGACAAGTTTATTATTAAGGTAAAAAAAACGATAATTAAGATTTTACAATTAAAGTTGTTGTTGATTTTAACGTAAATTTCAACTTTCGTGGTATTTAATCGTGTTATTTGACAATAGTGTCAAAGCTTTTTAATATGTTTCAGAATGAAATACGTAATATTTCTTTGTACTACGAACTAAAATATCTTGTATATATTGTCCACAGTTGGTTAATTGAAATATTGTAATAATTAACATATTTATAATATTATTAAGTTTCACACTATTGCTTTCAACTTATGAAGATAACACCAATTATGCCTCTACTTAAAGGTAAAATGAAACTTTCGGTCGTTTTTAACTAGTTTGTTAACATTAACATCGACGTTAATACCGATAATCTTTATGTTTTCCAAATAAGAAAATAATGTGATAAGGGATTTGAGAATATAGAATGTAATCGTTTTAATAACTATTTTTATAGTTTTCTATGTTAATGAACATAGTTGTTTGTGCAAACTAAAGTTAATACTAGTTTTACTGCTATGTCAACGATTAAATTTAGTGGTCGTATTGATTTCCAATCGCAGTGCTCAAAACTATCAATTGCTTTCCATTAAGTACGTTATTATACTTATGTCTGTTATAATATTATAAAACGTATAATTCGCGTAACAATCGCGAAGGTTCAAGGTATGAGAGGGGTCAGGTATTTAATTTTTATGGTAAATATAGGAGTTTTTGTTAGTTGGACGGTACAGGAAGTCATAGTAAACTAGTTATTAATCTACTCCAAGAGTATTATCTCTATATTACATAAATTCTTTTGACGTGTTGTTATCGCTAATAGCTTTTTTACCCTCGTGATGTATAACGCGATCCAAGTAGTCTTGCCTAAGAATAGTAGGGTATTAGTTATGATATATTACCTCTTGTTTGTAACTTTTTGTTGTGAGGTAGCGAGTTAACTAATAACTAGACTTGCTACAAATATAACAGCTTTTTATCACTATTACAACGATAATTCTTACGGTCAGTAGGTCCATTTTAGTTTTACATATATTGTTGTTATTAATGCTATTTCCAATTTAAAAGCCTTAAACTAGATTTTCAATGTTAAAGCATCTCTTACTTATAGACAATAAAATATGTAATGAAAAGGTTTTCGGTATTCCAGTCGCGAAAATTATCAATTTAGTAGTATATATAAATAAATTTTAGCGTACGTATTATCATAGTTATAACCGAATACTATAACTAGATAAAAAAGTTTTTACAGATGGTATTTGAACGTGGTAAAGCGTATTTAAACTCGTTAACATCCGTCATAACTACATGTATCGATTTAAATGTATCTTTATTAACGTTTATTTTTACTATATTTTACTAACATAACATTAACTTGTTAAATATTTAGCTAATAACATGCATTCGTTTTTTTCTATCTTTTTTCTTTGTTATTATCATCGTTTACCTCGTTGTGGCCCAATACGTGTGATATTGTATATGTTAGATGTCGTATTCGAAGTAAATTTCCATGTTGTCATAGGTATCACGGAAAGTTTTTGCTTTGATTCTAAGGGTTAAATAATAGTTTTCGGCGTAATTTATAAAGATTTTTAGCAATAGTAATTCAAAACTTAAAGGTTGAACCTTTATTTATTTGCAAATGTTAAGGAACAGTATTATCTTCGTGTCAAGTAGATTGTAAGGTTTGCAATTATATTTTTTGCGTTATCTTAGATCTTGGCGAAGTTCGTAAGGAGTTTGTGATCCAGTGCATACTTGGGGGACCTTGTGAGCCGGAAGACGGGAACCGGGAGCCAGGACTCAGAGGAGCACTCACAGAGCTCATGCGTTCCTAACACAAAAGAAGCCGATTTCAAAAAAGATATCGGCCTGTGACATGATAATTTTATGGGTGTGGAAAAGTCGGTCAAGTTTCCATGATGCCGCGCGCTACTGCTGTGCCCGTGCCGGGCGTCGCACATGTGGGGGTGGGGTTTCGCCGACTCCTCGAGGTTGGCTCAATATCATTCCAGTGACGGAGCCTACCATTTGCTGCCACTGCATCTCCCCAAAGTAACATTCCGCCAAACGTCCACCTATCATGGCGCCCATCAAAACCATCGGCGTCGTCTCCACCGGCGTCATCGGCTCCAGCTTCATCGCGCTCTGCCTCTCCCGCGGCTTCCGCGTGCTCGTCTGCTCGCCGTCGGGCAACCCGGCCAGCGCGGCCAAGCTGGAGGCCTACCTGGCCGAGCTGTGGCCGACGCTCGACCCGGCGGCGCTCGCGCCGGGCGCGTCGCCGGCCAACTGGCAGCACACGGGCGCGTCGCTCGCCGGGCACTACGACGCGGTCGACCTCGTGCAGGAGAACGGGCCCGAGGACGCGGCGCTCAAGGGCGCGCTGCTCGGCGCGCTGGACGCGCGCCTGCCGCGTGGCGTGCCCGTCTGCTCGTCGACATCGGGAATCGTCGCGAGCGTGCTCGCGGCGCGCTGCGCGCGCCACCCGGAGCGCGTGCTGGTCGCCCACCCCTTCAACCCGCCGCACCTGGTGCCGCTGGTCGAGGTCGTTCCGCACCCAGGCACGGACGCGGGCGTGTGCGAGCGCGTGCTCGCGTTCTACCGCGCGCTGGGGCGCAGGCCGGTGCTGGTGCGGAAGGAGACGCCCGGGTTCGTGGCGAATCGCCTGCAGGCGGTCTTGCTGGAGGAGGCGTTTTCCTTGGTGCTCAATGGGGTGGCGACGGCGGAGGAAGTTGGTGAGTTCGTTTGCAGGCACGGCGTGGGCGGCTGGTGCACCTCGTTGACATGCTACGCAGATCTGTGTATCACCCACGGACCCGGACTCCGCTGGCCGTTCGTAGGCCCCTTCATGGGCTTGGTGCTCGCTGGCGGCGGGGGCAAGGATGGGTTTAAGCATGTTCTCAACCACATCTCACCCAGTTCTCAAGTATGGCTGGATGATTGCCATGCCAAGGCCCACAGAATAAATGGGAACCAGGAGAAGATCGGCAAGATGGATGAGAGTGTCCAGGAAATGCTCAAGGGGCTTGACACTACTGAGGTCAGGAAGAAGCTTGGTCAGTCGCTCACTCAGCTGCTGAAGGCGAAGGAGGAGTCTCAAGGCTCTCCATGAGGGGACGATGCTTGGAACCGAACTGCGCATTCAATGCCCAACAGCCCGACACATACCCACTTGTTCCCACCCACCAACCTTGAGTTTTTATCACCGATGCAGCGGGAAGCATCATGTAGTTCCAAGCACTGCATTCTCCACATCAACATTATTTCAGGCGAATTCCGTGGTGCAGGGCGGCGGAGACGACGACGTGAAATTATTATTTTTTGATGAATCAGTTCTTCTGTTCTTGCGAATTTGGTTATGGCGGTGTCCATGCCAGGCAATCCACAGTACCCATCATCTTCAACCTTACATCAACTTTCTTGGTATGGGTGCACGGACCATCTTGTTAAGAAAGGTACGGGGCCTACACTATAAACCCTAACAGTGCTCACCTTGACAATTTTTTTTTCAAGTCCCGCCGCTCTCAACACCATCACTTCACATGCCCCCCATTCCACCACATCTTTAATCTGCTCTATCACCACTTGAATCTTTTCCGGTGACCTCGTTTTGGCTATGAAGATCGTCGTCGGCCCGGCGTACCACCCGAGCAATGGTGCATCCAGAAAACGGCTTTCACAGGCGGCGATTCCGTCCCTCGTTACTTATACCAACGTAGCCTTTCAGACCCGTATTACGGTATAAATAGGGTGTGTTTGCGCGTTAAACGGGTTTTATAAAAACCTTTATTATGAACGTTTGTTCACAGTGGCCTTTTTATAACCGTTGCTAATTATTTTGGCGTTCCTTCTACTTAACAAATCTATTGATAATATTGCGGATAATCCTCCTACAGCTGTACACATTACGTACTAGTGTCCCACCCGCTTAACGGAACTTTTACTAATATCGCAGATAATCCTTTAACGGCTGTATACATCACACACTAGTGCTCCACCCGTTTAATGATACTGTCGACATCATTTTAAACAACCTCGACTACCCGCATAGCACCTTTCTCTAGCGTACCACCCGCTAAGTAATATGTCCTCTTTTATTTCATATACTCACTCGGTTTGTGGTCTGCGGTAGACAGATAGCTCATCCTAGGGAATATAATGATGTACGTGTTGGAATAGCAGTCAAATGCAGTAGAATCAAGTTAACTAAACTGTCAGTTTAGTTGATTGTATTGACTGCGAATTGGCTGCAGTTTGTGGGACTGCACTGCAAGTGTAGTGCAGTAGGTGCCCACTTCAAAGTGGGGCACAGGCCAAAGCATTTGGCCATACAAATTAGCGTGCAGACCGGCTAGCGGTCTGCCGAACTAAGAACTTATCACCCACAACCAATTTCAATGCAGCACCAGTTACTTCGACCATAGTGATTCGAATCGACTACGTTATAACGATAAAGGCCTACTAACATTGATTAGTGTTTATTAGGTTAAGCATAGATTGGCTAAGTAAAAAAAGAAGCTGTTTTTTAGTTGTTACACTTTATTTGGGTAAGATAAAGGAAATGTTTTTACGAAAGGGTTCTGTATGTTGTGTAGTTGTTCGTGGTAGTAAGTATAGAAGACTTATAGGCTGTGAAGTTGTTCGCGGCAGTTTATAAGTAAACGACGGTATTATTACTAAAAACACTAAGAAATTTTTATTAATCCTTTTTGAAGGCATTAAAATTAACCACCTAAAAATTTTAAAGATTACTAAGTTGGTAAGTTAGTAAACGATGGGGTTGATATTATCACTGATACTGTTATTGTAAATTTCGAGTAGTATAACCGATTTAGTCCTACAAGCTTTAAATATACCAACTTTGATGGCAAACTTATAACCTACGACTTTATACCATTTTTTTCCCTATACCTTTTAATTTTCGTTATGATAGTTTTGAAACGTATTAGAATTAATACTGTTAGTGAATCCGACCGAAAAAAGGCGATTAAAGCTTTCCATACCATCTTCGTAAAGTACTATAACAAAGACTTTTGGTTTATCGATATTATTAAAGACTTTACTCTCAAACATTTAATTAATTATATCGGCCGTTTTATTTTCGATTTGGACCTTATAAGATACGACTTATGACTTAACGCTATCAACGATTTTATCTAGTGGTTTAACTAATAGATCCTATGGATATGGATAATAAGGTCAGCCAACTTAAAATACGAATGAAAACTAAACTAAGTAAACGAAGGGTTTACCAACCAACGAAAAAGGGAAAAATGTCAATTTGGAAAATTTACTTTATGAATGCGCCACCGACGAAAACCCTTAATGGACTTTTAAAAGCAAGGGAAAAGGAAAAGAGATTGTTAGAGATAGTATTCTTTAACGTCTTTAAACACGTTCATAAAGATTTGCCTAAACTTGGATAAGTTTTTTAAACCCTTTCGCCTAAAATTAACGCTTTCATACTACTAGCCGTGAGAAATTAATCAACTTACACGTAGCAAGCCCTTAATTTTACTATTTCATTAAGCAAAAATATCGACCTACCCCTTAATATTAAAAGGAGTATTACTAAGTACTCAGAAACCTTCAAGTCACCTACTCTAAGCTCTTTAATACTTCTAGTTTTAGCAACCAAATTAAGGAAAAAACGGTTTTATGTGCAAGCTTATTATAGGTACGACTACTGGCTTTTTCTTTGTGAACTCAGCTAGAGGTAACTATTCTGCCTACTAATACTAGCCTTAGAACTGGGTAAAAGATCCAAAAGATCCTTACGACCAGTATATCACCCTTTTACCTAGATACCTTCCTATAGTAGATATAAATTACACCTCTATTACTACATTTGTTAAGATTAAGAGAGGAAAGGAAAAGTATAATAGTAAGCCATACAACTTCTTCGACATTAAGTTGCGCCCGTTTTAGATATTTACTGCTAAAGAAAGTTTAAACTGCTAGGTTTTAATCTTTTATTTACCAGTATCCTTATCGTTTAAGCTAAAGATTACTACCTCTAGTGCCTAACGAATTATTCTTCTTTTCGTGTAATTTAAGATATCTTCAAGGGCTATTTATAATACGATATTAATTTTAGACAGTACTATATCGATTGGAATATTATCAAGTGGTTTCACATATTAGATTATAAATAAGAGACGAAAAGTAAGATACCCCTTCTTAGTTAGATATTTAACAGGCCAATGTTTTTCTAATAAGTAATAGAGCACGTGGAAATTAGTGAAGGTACTTTATTTTAATAAGTTTGATAAGGTGTTACGAGTTAAAAAAAGTTTTGATACGCTTTTTAATACATTGATATCACTTGTAAAGCGTTTTTTAACTAGTTGTGTTTCTCGCTAGCGACTGTAACAACTCGAGTTCTAAGTTCGACTAGTATATACCATTAAGATTTAAAGTTTAACGACGATAGAAAAGACCCCTTATACGTGTATTACATCGATTGTAAGTATGGAACGCCCGCCTAATACGGATAACGAAAGGCCCGAATCTGGGGACGTGACTAAGTTACATATGCAAAATGCTATTCTATTTCCTAAAGATCTATGAGATAGCTACACAAATTTACTTTAAACTTAAACGCTGAAAATATTAAATTTGCTGCAAACAAGGCTACAAGATGATACATTATATTTTTTTCGAACGCGAATTAAAGCAAGTGATATATAATATACATTTCATATTTATTTTTAACTGGAATTACATCTTACGCGTTATAAAATTCCAAAAAAAAATGAAGTAAAAGAAGAGGAGAAAAAGCCTGAGGGTATTGGCTAATACGAAAATACTAGTATAGGCCCAGAGATAATATAATGACTCGTCGACCACACCTTTTTATGCCGCTTAATAGGTAAAGACCACTATTACTAATATAACGATAAAAACACTAACTTTATACACATATTTACTATTTAAATTTGTTACGAAAAACATTTTTTTTAAGAAATTATAACTTACATATGAGTAGCACGGTTCTTGATAAAAGGTTATTTGTAATACCTTGCATTACGAAGGGAAACGAATATTGTTATGGAACTTAACCATACATATGTTGTCAAAATTAAGATCGGTTTTAGCTTTGAAAAAAGGCTATTTTGACTAGGATCAACAACAGTGAAAAATGTTGTTAATTCTATTATTCTCCATATTTTGAAATCCCTTACCCCTTTCATTTTTTACCTTGAAGTTATAAAAAACCTTAAATTTAACGTTAACGTTTCAACTAGTAAATTGGGTCAAGTTCAAGGTAATAAGATGTTTCTACTTAATCCAAAATGTGGGTATCTTTAGTTTTATCTTTAAGGATTTAATGCAATAGTGTTAAACCTAACGGATTGAGAACTTCGTTAACTATATCATAGGTTTGACCATCCGGTGATTAATAGGTTTGATAATGTTTTAAAAGCGGTTGGTTACAAAGATATGGATTTTTTAACATTAGAAATAATTAAACGGCTTTATTATTACTATAAAACATATTTTCAAACCTCTTTAAGGTTTAAGTTTACATTAAGGGAAGATGAAGCCTTTAACTTTAAGGTCTTTATAAACGTATTTCATCTAGATGGTAAGTTATTATTCTATGTTGTAGACTTCGCTAAGGCTTTTTATAACATCAAATTCCTTAAAACTATTACGGTAAAGAAAACATAAAAGACATTACAAACATAGAAAATTAACATGTATTTTGGGTTACTAAATGTAATAATTTATGATATCAATATTAACTTCATTACAATAAAGTTTTAAGCTAATTCAAAGTCAATAAGGATTTGGTATAAATAAGTACCCATTAAAGTCCATTAAGGTATCGATGAGTTCGAAAAAGCTTTTTTTTTATAACGGTCATTTAATATCTTTATTATAGAAATTTAAACCTTCAAAAGTTAAAAAATAACTTGAAATAAAGATAATGTGCTTTAATGATACTGTTCGAATTGACAGCTTCATATTAACTTTACTAGTATTTAAAGCTTATCTACATATAAAAACTAAATTACCACTATTGTCAAATAGTTAAAAACGTATTACGGTATATAAAAAATATTCACAAAATTTTAAAAAGAAATTAAAACGCTGTTTAGTTAACGATACCCTTAACACTAAAAACGGATTATCGATAATAAAAATATGATCTTTACTCCTTGAAGGTAAGGTTCTTATTTAGCTAATGCCAGGTAAATATAATAAACTATATAATTTTTTAAGTATTATACATTTAAACGTGGTGATTAAAATTGCTACCATCTTTATTATATTTCGAATTATATAAGTTCATCATTATGAAAAACCTTTAAAATTCTATGAAGATTATAATAAAAATAACTACCAAGTTGAAAGGATTAGTTAATACTACCTATTTTAGCCGATTATTCACAATTTAATAGAACATCGTCGGTGTGGAAAAATATATTAATGAAGGATATATATTAAAAAGAAGTATGGTAACGAGAATTATAGGCATGGAATGGTACATATAACGGTGTGAGTGTCTTAAAAGAAAACGTTTAACGCAAAACTCACCATTAAATTACGTGTTAAAATCATTATTCATACGCCATGTTAACCCTTTGAGGAAAAAAATTAAGTGGAGATTAAAGGCATTTGTATACGTAAGGTTATCCAATTTATACCGCTAACGTAATTTAAAAGCAAAGATATTACTATTTTTAAGTTGAGGATAATTTACTAGGTTAAGGATAAAAACACGCACCGACCGTACGAAAAGTCACTGTTCATTGTTCAAGGATAAGATAATGAAAATGAAACCTAAATCTTCATTAAATCGCCTATAATTTAAAATATTAATTGACTTTCTATAGTCGTAATTTCTCTTAATTCTAATGCTAACATAAAAGGTTGATTTATACTTAAGAACCAGGATATAACGTAAACTCATACATAATTTGGTAACAATTTAAGCGGATTGTGTTGTTCAAATTACAGAATAAATAAAAAGATAAGTTTCCAACCAGTAAGGAAATATGTTATATTGAACATTTATTTGGATTAGCCGAAATATGCGTTTATTGGTTCTTAACGTATTAAGCTTACGTTAAAAACAGGTTAGACATAAAGATTGTTATATTTAACACGCGTCGTATTTATTAATAACGAAGGGTAAAGACTTCGATACCATAAGTATAAGAATTAATGAAAATGCTTATTGTTGAAAGGTTAAAGCTTTAAAAATATAAGTTGATCGAAACGTTGTTTAAAGGTATATAACTAAATTTTAATAAATATTGAGTACATATTCATGGTATTACGGCCAAAAAAGATACTTATATTAACCTATATTAAGAAAGGTAAGTTACGATTTTGTAAATCATAGATAAAGCTAATTAGATGAAATTACAGAGATATCTAAAGTAAAGTGTCTGTGTGGTTTACATTACTATATTATATTAACTGGAGGTATTATACGATATATTTACTATGGCGAAAATAAAAGGTTTATAAGTCGAGGACTTTAACAGGTAAAATAGAAGGATTTAATGGCAATTAAATTATTTAAAACGGGGAATTAATATAGTCTCGATAAATTTAACGAAGACTAAGTTAATCATTCTTACGAATAGGGTATTTACCAATCATGTCAACCTTATATCGTAAATAGAGGTTTTTATAATACTTTTTAACAATTAAAGGGTTAAAAAGTAGTTTATAATAACCGAAAACCTTATATATTGGATATCCGTTAAATGTAAACATATAATACGAAACTTAATAACTTTTAAATTTTACGGCATAATAATAGGTTTTAATATCGGTATGGTTACTAATAGCTTGTTAAAGATCATTACCGAATAGTTGAAATTAACTTGATACTTATAATGGTATATATAGACTCTCAAAGCTTTTACGAATACTTCTATGAATTGGGTACGACTAATAAAAAACGTTAAATAATAGAAGTAATGGATTTGAATGAGTTATAAAAATCCCGTAAACTCGATAGTTTCAGTAGATTAACGGTGAAATTAAACCCGTTAACGTTATAATTAAGGTTACTCCTGATAGCTCTTTGAAAAGGTTTGTGAATAGTAATATGTTATGTTGCATCTTACTGGTAGTGATGTGATTTTCAGTGTATTGAAAGATGAAGAAACCAAATTTATCTACTGCAGAGTGTGCAGCTGCAAGTATGTATATATATACAACAACAATAATCAACAAAGAAGGCACGTAAGGTTCGGTAATCCACCTAGATCCAATAAATGCCAGGAGACAAAGAAAGCGTTATGTTCCCATTATAAGCAAGTGTGAGAATTTCATTATATCTCGTGAAAATAGCTTCTTAAGAAAAGGGGTACTCACGAGAAGCTGTCTCGTACTCGCGATAATGCTATAAACACTTGTGAGAATCATCCAAAATTCGTTGCAAACTCCCTAATTAATTCATTGCAATGGTTTGGGTCCTTCAGATTCATCCATTTATTATCTTTTACTGTAAATCCCTTTTATAGCACGAGGTATTAAGCTTACTAACCTATTCGGCGACGACAATTGAATCTTTTTGTTGGTAGAGCTTTAGACATTGCAACGTTTTCAATTCGATTGGTTGAAGTAACAGTAGTATTGCGTGGTTAAGTAGTGGATGCATTGTTCTAGGTTTTAGTAGACCGCTTGCCGGTCTACCCAGTAATTTGTATGACCAATTACTTGGCTTGTTACCTAGTATAAAGTGGGTATATACTGTACTTAACTTATAGTTAATATAGTAGGCTCTTATAAAACAATACACTAAACTTGAAGTTAGTATAGTCAACTTTACTATAAGTAGAGTTGACTTATTTTACTGTGAATACTACTATTCCAATACTGAAAGCTTTTTAGTTTGTACGCGTATGCTAGTGTAGTTGACTATTTTTTCCGGTAAGAGTTGAACTAAAACTTCGTTGGCTAACCAAACTCCTATTAATTTTAATTTACCTTTATATAGAATTACACCAGTTTGTATTTAAATTGACTCAGATTGTTGTTAGTTGCCTTAGGGTTTCAAAGTTTGGCTTTATTAACTTTTACAAAAAGTTTTTCCCTTAAAGGTCTTTGTAAACCTTTACTTTAGCCGTATTAATTGAATAAATTGACATCGTTAATCTTCTAACAATCCTTCATTTTGCTAGCATATCCCTCACTGTTATTATGTGATTTGACCTTGTTTTGCGGCCTATTAACGTAGCCTTCAATGTGTATAGTTCGCTTATTACTATTTACAAACATTTTAAGAGCTTTATTAAATAATACCTTTATTATAGTATCAATAGAAATGTGTTTCCCATTGATTGACCGAAACTTTTTAATCCCCCTCCATTTGTAAGCTTTACAGAGTACTATTACGTCGATTATTAAGCGTTTTTCGCTAGTGATTCCGAATTTAAAAAGGTATTCGAATAAGCTTCTCGAATCCATACAAATTACCACCGGGATAAGAGGAATCTTTAGCTACCTGGTAATAACGTTAATGATTTCCTATAGTTCTATATTTATATGAAAGCTTGCTATTATACAATAGATCTCCAAAGTTAATATACTTCGTATAATCATTTTACTTTTCATAAAGGTTTAGTAAATTGGGCTACCGATAATATTAAATTGATCCTCCCGTTTATCTTTATTTACAAAGATTTTTTTTAAATAAACCGATGTACAAAGATGAGTCGATGTTATTCGTAAAGAATTCATTTGTGAAAATTATCAATTTAACTTTCGATAGAACCATTAGAACCATATTAATCCTTTGATCCAAGTTCCGCATTTGTTATTCGAACCTTCAATTTAGCTGACTAAAGTCGTTATCTTTAAGGTTTTATACTTGTTTCGATATAAACGAGTCGTAACAGGCCTCAAATTAATATAATGTGGTAATATAGCTACTATGAGTACGTTGTTCCAAGTATTATTAGGTCTTAGTTACTTTGGTCTTGTTAATGATGGCTAAATCAATGCCTTAGCTCTTTTGGAGAGAACCAAGGCCGGAATTAACATTATGTATGCGGATTAACAATTTATTAAAGTTAAGTTAACTACTTTTCATCAAAGATTTAACCGTCTTACAATTCAAGAATTTAAAGTCTTAAATCGCGTGTTTTTCTGCTACCACAAAGCTAGCCATTTTAACAAAAAGGGTATTATTAATTTGTATTCCACTTAAAACAAAGTCCTTTTCTTATATTACTACTATATACAAGTCGTTTATTAAAAACTTTATGCTTAACCATAATTTAAAGCGCGATTAGTAGTTAAACAACTAATGAAAGCCTGTTTTAACTCATTCGTATAATATTATAATATATTGTATTACTATACTTAAAAGGTAAATGACATGTAGTTCCTATAATAAATTTAGTAAAATAATACGCTATAGGTAGGTTGCTAATTACATGTATAATTACGTTATATTTCAGTTATTAAATGTAAATTGAACTTAAATGTCTATTAATGAACTTACTACTTAAGCTAATACTAAACGCTAGCTCATTTACCAAATTGTTGGCGATTATGTAAAAATATTGTTTTTACCTTTATTACCGTATTTTTTAACAATTAGGCCTGATTTTTCGTACGGCCGCCCCGTAATCTTGCCTTTTACTTCGTGAATAATCCTCGACTTGAAGATTATAATATTTGGGTTTTAAAAGTTAAAATCGGCTTTCGATACAAATTATACAACCCATCGAGTTAACAAGCCGTTAATCCCGACTTTATCGATTTTTTTAAAAAAGGTTTACTAAAGATCTTAATTGTATTTTATACCTGAAACTTCAATAATAAGTCATTATTATCCTTCTTTTTTTTACTTACCTAAATAGTATTATAAATACAGACCGATATATATTCCTTCTCTATTACATTTCTTTCCTTTGAAGTTTGTCCGTACCGGTAGCGTTTTATTAATTCATCGATCATAAATAAAAGAGGCTTATATTAATTCAGTTATTTATCTTAAAGTCTTCATCGTTAATAACTTCAATGTAAAGCTTAACCTAGGTAGTATAAAACGTTACAATACCGTTAACATTTTTAATAACTACTTCAAAGTTAGCGATATTTAAAATATTATATAGACTCTCATATTTACACAGCTCCAGCTATACAAAGACTTCACTTTATAACGGTAAAGACAATACGTCGATTATTATAGAGCTGTTTCGGGTGTTGAGGGCATTATTAACTTAGCGATGTACTGATTCTTTCCGAAATTCCTGTATTACTTTGCTGTAAGCTACAGCTCGCTTTTGGGTATTTGTTAATGACGTAGATTTATTCGTCAGGCGTGGGTATGCTTTAAATATCAATAACGTTAACATTAGGTCTTTAGGGCTTATAGTATCGTTTAAGCTCTTTACTGCCATTTAAAATCGTGTCCTCGAATTCTTAAAGCTTTCAATCTTTAATGTAAGGATATTATACATTCGGAAAAGTAAAGAATATGCTCTTTCAACCTTTCAAATACTTTAGTAGGCCTTTACAAGCACCTTTTCATACTAGATACCCATTATTTTAGCATTTTGTCAAAACTCCACCGCTGTAAAGTTGGTGTTGGTATCGTAAACGATGATGTGAGGTAGGCTTAGGTATGTGTCAATCTATAGTATACTTAACGTTTTCAATGTATTCTTTACCGAAAGGTACTCTCAAAACTTATCCCTGTTAAAAAAGTTATGAAGTTAACGACGTAAAAATAGGTTTATTATTTAAGTCTAATACATTAATGAAAACCATATAGTTCAAGTTTTTGTCGTCTTTTAATATGAACTTAAATCTTTGGAGGACTTAGATATACATTTAGCAATGATAGCGAAGCTTTTTAGTAAATTTAAGGGCAAAATATTTCATGTTTTCATACTTTACAGACTTTAAAATTCTATATAGCTTGTTCAAAAATAGGTAGTTAAATCGTCGATATAGTTAGCGTATATCTGGTTTCGTTAGGTTTAACACCACTGCCTTGAGGCCTTATAGGTGAAATTAAAAGTTCCCTTACTTAAAGGCGAAGATAAATCTTTAACTGTTTTTAATTAGTTTATCGACGTTAACGTTAACGCTAACACTGAAAGTCTTTTTATCTTTTAAGTAAAAAAAAAGAGAGATAAAGAACTTGAGAATGTGAAACTTCATAGACCTAATAATATTTTAAACTACCGTTATCTCTAGTAATAATAGTTGTTTGACTGGTTCGAAGATAACTTTAATTTTACTAGTATCGTTAAAATTAATCCTAGTGATTATAATGCTTTCTTTTTATAGTGATACGTATTGCGAATAGCCTTTTGTTAAGTACCTTATTACTCCTATGTCTAGTATAATACCTTAAAACGTGTAGTTCGCGTAATAATCGCAAATATTAAAGATATATAAGGGATTATGAGCTTGTTTTAGGTAAAGATAAAGGTCTTTATCGTTTGAGTGGTATAAGAAAGCATATTCGGTTGGTTTTTAAGTCGCGTTAAAAGTAATATCTTTATATTACTTGATTTGATTAAGGTTATCATTGCTCTTAATTGATTCGTCAGCTGTAAAGTTTACTATTTAGTTTAACTAATTTTGTTGAAAGGTGGTAATATACAAGATATAATATATTACCTTTTTATGGTTTCATTCGGAAGGTGAGTGACGAGTTAATTAATAGCTTGTTTTACTATTAATACAATATCTTTTACCATTATTATAATGATAGTTTTTACGGTTGATGGAACCGTTTATATTTTAACCTTATTAACGCCAGCGTGACTATTATCTCTAGTTTAGGATTGATAGAATATAATTTAGGCGTTAAACGCGCTCGTAACTGTATATACGGTCGACGTAATGAATTACAGTAAGGCTTTTTTCCATTTACGTTAGAGAAGTTGCTGTCTTAGGGGTATATACCAAACGAGTTTTATATAAGTGTTATTACAGTTGTAAACAAGAAGAACAACTGGTTAAAAGAGCCTTTTTAAGTGGTATTTGGGCATTGTAGAGGGTATTCGAACTCGTTAACACTAGTAATAACTACTTGTACCTACTTGTAAATTATGGCTCCACCACCTTAAGCCTTTTCTTTTGCTTATTGATATAGTATTAACTTGTTTAATATCTGATTGAGTATATTCATCAGTGTTTACTTCTCTTCTTCTTTGCTATTATCGTAGTTTACTTTATAATAACCTAATCTATATGATATTAGGTTAGGTAGATTTCATATTTAAAGTAGAGTTTTATATTATCATAAACCTCGCAAAATGTAGTTATTAGGATGAGAAAGATTAGGTAACAATCCTTGGCGTGCCTGATAAGTATTTTAGGAAATAATGAGTAAAAACCAAAAGGGGGAACCTTCATCCATTTACTGATGTTTAAAAGGGGTATTATCTTCGTGTCAAAAATATTGTGAAGCTTCCTATCGTACTTTTTTACGTCGTTTCAGATCTTATCGAAGTCAATGAAAAGTTTGTAATTAACATTGATTATCTTAATAAGTTTTGGGTGAAGATTGCGATATTTATCCCAGTTTTCAATGGTAATGTTTCCTAAGAGTTTACGCTTTAAGGCTTTCGAAGCACGATATTAAAGCTAATTATCAGTCGCTTAGTCTGAGGGGTAAAGTTCTGTAATAGGACTTGTAATAATCTTACGCATATAGATATACCTACCGTAAGAGGATTTTTAGGGTACTTGGTAATTAAAAGACTACGAGGTACTGAGTACTTAAAGGTTTTAAGGGATTTGACGATTTTATTTGATTAACTAATGAAAAGCGTTAACGTTAATCTCTCTGACCACATTAACGACGATTGCTTTATGTGCCCTGTTGCCGTTGAAAACGTACTCAGCATTATTATATGGAGGTGCTGGGTTGCCTAGCAGGTTAACAAATTCCTTATTTCCAGCGCGTAAAAAGGCTTGACTTATTTAATAGTGAAGGGGGGTTCCCCTAAATCTCGTGTAAAGGCGTTCAAGGTTTTTAACGCCTTTACCTTTCCCTTAGAGGTTTTAGAGATTAGAAATTTAAGGAGGGTCTTTCCATTAAAACAGTTTAAAAAAGGTTTTATCCAATCCTAACGGTTTTTTTTTAAGGATGTAAATACCACATCTAGTAACTTCGTTCTTCAACTTGTCTTCAACCGTACGTTATATCATCCTTGATATATTAAAAGTCTAATAATTAAAAAAATTACGGAAATTTTTAAAAAAGAGAGAGTAACAGCCGTAATCGTGATCTAAGTTTACGTCTATGATATATGAGCTACCTTAATCTTTCAAGTAAGCCTCGGTTGAATTCTCGTTAATATCTGTTATTTAAAAATATTCGTTATAGTGGTTAGCAAAAACGGTCTCCAAGGCTTTAACTTTCTTTATATATTTTTAACTCGGTGTAATTTTGAAAATTTGGCTGATGTACAACGTGTGTAAAGCGTAGGGAGAGGTATTTAGTAATCTTGGTCGTAGGGATTTGGTGTTTTGGCGTAAAGTCATGTATAAACTTAGCGACTTATAGTTAAGTCATGCAGCATGGTTTTTTTGACGGGAACTAGCAATTCTTAGTGTTTTGACTTGAAAGAGGGAACTTAACGATTAAATTAACGTAAATGTATTGAAAAAAGTAAATTAAGGATAAATATTTGGTAATAAGGGTAAGGTGGAAGGTTGTTTGCTATGATAGGTAAGGGTTGAAGTTTGTATATTGTTTTAGCCGAATGACTTAGTCGTTTTTTTTACAGTAGTAGTACCCGTAGTAGTACTAACTTAGCCGTTTATCGAATTGTCGAAATTTAAGACTTATAATATTTAAATTTAATGTCTTTAAGAATAATCTGTAAATATTTATTAGTTTTTTTTCGATAACTATACCGTCGTTACCTCCAAACTGCCGTAAAAACCGACGTAATCTAGAAATATTTTCTACTTTATATTATGAAAACTGATGCAGCAATAAAGGCCCTTCGCTGAACTCTTTCTTCTACCTTGTTTTTTTTATAAAAAGTAACTAGAAATTAAACTTTTTTCTACTTAGTTTATCTGTGCTTCACCTAATAAGAATTAACTAGTATTAGTAGGACTTGAGATATTATAACGTTGTCGATTCGATTAGTCGAAGTAACAGTACTATTATGTGGTAAAGTAGTAGATGTATTGTTCTAGGTTTAGTAGACTGCTAGCTGGTCTGCGTAGTAATTTATATGGTTAATTTCTTGGCCTACACCCTAGTATGAAGTGGGTGCCTACTATACTTGATTTGCAGTAAATACAGTAGACTCACAAAAAACAATACACCAAACTTACTATCAGTATGGTCAACTTTACTGTAAGTAAAATTGACCTATTAAACTCAAAATACTACATTTCTAACACTTTTATCTAATATTATCTTAACTTTCTATTTATCTTTATTTCCCTCATACCTAATAGGCTTTTAAGGTGGAATTACTTGCTTAAAAGTATTACTATTTTGAACAAATATCAGGAATAAAATAATAATAATAGGATAAAACCTTAAGTTTGGAGGAAAATATAAATTAAAAGCGAGTTTTTCACTCTTTTTTACAATAGTAAATGGTCCTTAACTAAAAGAAATAAGTTTTCCTTAGCATTTAAAAAGCTTCTATACTTGGCTAATTTTAAGCCAAATATGATTAGTGACTCTGAAATTATACCGTTTGTAATTCTCATGGTATTCTTTTTAACTTTTAAACCTATAATGTCCATTGTTAATTAAATATCCCGTTCCTAATGTTTTTGTATAAAACGTATGTTAACCCATGAATAAGGTATTAATGTAACAAAAATATTATCCTTATAAACGTTACTTAAAGTTAAGAAAAATCGTAAAAACTAACGTTAATCATTAGAAAATAAGCATTATTAATATTTTGATATAATATTAGAATACATTCGACTAATGAATATTTAGGGTATTTAGGAATGTAGTAACTTAACATCAACTAAATAAACATTTTTTTTTAAATCAAACATCGACTCAAAGATAATAAGAAATTATTATCATTAATTTCGTTTTACGACTTTGAAATAATCCTCACTAAGATATAAATAAAAACTCAGGGTTTCATTTGCAAATTATCTTTGTAAAACGAAGTTAATTGAAAAGTAATTAATATCTTTTTAAAATAACAACCCATTTACTTACTCTCTAGGCTATATATCTTGGAATAAAAATCGTTTGTTTTGATGTTTTATATGTTACCAGTATAATAATATTAAAATCATTTTCTACTAGTAAATACTACGATGGACCACAAGAACTAACCGGTAGTATGGTTACAATAAAATGTATATCAATAATATATATCGGCTTTTCAGGTACTTATTCTAGTTGAAACTTTCTTATGGGCTTTTGGTAATTATATTGAATTTACCTATATCGTAGGTAATCTTTGTAGTAAATCTTAACCAATTTACGTTAAAACCAAAAGTGAAGTCTATTTAAAGTAGCTATGATACGTTTAAAATCAAAATAATAGCGTTTATCATAAATATTGATGAAAATTCTTATATTACAGTATTTAATAAGACCAAAAGTTGATGGCTAGTTACGTTTGGAATATTAACAAAACGGTTGATGAAACGAATAGTGGGGATATTACTATATACACTTACAGATGGTATACATAAGCTAGAGAGCAGTACACTGTATTGTAGGGTGCACTCCTGCAGGGTGCACAATAACGTATCACGCTGCAGGCTGCACTCTTGCAAGACGCAAAAGTGTACCATGCATAGATTTCTCTGGAATGCTATTCCAGGCCGATGGTAATACGTGAAGCGGTCTAAAAAAAGTATTCCAGAGTCATACGTTCTGGGCGAGGGCTTATAAGCCCTTACTTGTAATGTATGCCTCTAGATACTTCTTCTTAATAATTATTATCTTTACTTTATACTACAATTACCAATCATTTTTAATTCTCTTTGAAGACCTAATGTTCACGTCGATATTTTAAGCTTTAGATCTACCGATACTAATCAGTAGCCGATTCGGTTGACTACAAACAGTTTAGGAAAAAGAGATAAGCATTCATTAAATATTGATAGCGAAATGCTATAGCGGTACCAACTATTTATGCTTCAACACTTCGTTTTTACAAAATTTACACACCGAAGTATATAAAGATTATAAAAATCAAGTAACTTAAAAAAAAGGAAAACTTTAACACGATAACATTAACTCCTACTTAGCGTTTTATTTGCTAAAAGCCCCATTACGTCACTATTAACCCCTGTTTAGTGCTTTAACGTACCCGGGTAATTTTTGGAAAAAGTTTTATCACCCACCAGGCCACGCAAGCCAAAACAACCAAATTTCGAAACCCTTCACTAAGGCCCATCTGATTTTACGAACTACTCGCTTCAACAAAGCCACGATCGGTTACATACAAACAAACAACCCGATCACCTTACCAAATCGGTAATACACCAAGTAACTAACCGACTTCCTCCGCTAAGTTCTGTTATAGTACGTTAATACAGATGGACTAGTGCAATTTAAAGTATACAAAGACACGACACTCTCTTTACCTTGTTTAATTTTCTATAACCGCCCTATTTGTTTCAGATAAACCTACGTTAGCCCTATTTATTTTAAGTCGGGTACTTACAACGTTTTAAGTTTTCCTATCTATTTAGCTAGTATAGCGTTACTAACGTTAGCAAAAACTAATTCGGACGCTTAACTAGCATATAAAGTTAGTAAACACTATTTAAACCATATTAATTACTTTATTAGCTTTATATTCACTAAACCATCTTAAACTTTGGATATACCCAGACACATAACGAAATTACTAGACTTTAGCACAATGCTTAAACTCATCAAGACAATAGCAACTATAACCCTGAATCCAACAATACTGAAGGAGGCTGACGTCTTCATCAATCTTCTGATCGATTATATAGAAATTAAAAAGGCTATAATAGAGGAGATCGACTTGAGCCTGTAAGACAACACCATAGATTCAGCAGTTAAGAATCTAAAACCCTATATCGTAAATAAATACATCTTTGCCGATATATAAAGTTACTGAAAATAGTAAATTCAAGGACCTAACTTACTAAACAAATTTGATAATCATTTCTCGGTTTTGACGTTCGATATTTAGTATAAAGTAAACCCTACTATTACTAAAGCCTTAATAATTTACCTAAGAACCAAAGGAATAAATACCCTAGAAGGAAAAAATGGGCGCTTTGTAAAGGCCCTATTCGAAATAGCACAACTTATCGATATATAAAATTAGGAGAAAAAGAAATTATAGAAAACAGATTTTATGAAAGAATATTATCTT
>JASMMZ010000005.1:31477288-31644264 GCA_038502455.1 Anisogramma anomala
CTTACGTAAAACGATATAAACCCATATCCCAAATTAAAAATAGAAACCAAGAGGAAGAAAAATACCTACATTTCTTATACACTATACGGATATAATACACCCCAACACCAATCTACACCGTAAAGCAAAACCGAATACCAAACCACTTCCCAACGGAAAAAAACCCGACCGGCAATAGCAAATTCAGCCGAAACGCAAAAAACAATCCGACCAGCTATAATAAAGTTAACTGGAACGCAAAAAGCAACCCAACCGGCTATAACAAAGTTACCCGAAACGGACAAGACAACCCGACCCGGGTATCTACAATCGGCCGGAACACAAAATACAACCTAAATTAATACATAACAAGCAACGTAAATCGCTAATACGTATTATACAGACCAATGCCTTTTAATCACGACTTCTACCACAACCTCTTACCATATCGCTTCCCTACGAATAAAAGCGACCCAACGAAGTTGACCAACTTTGATAAACTATGGTATATGGATAAGAACTATAACGGCGAGCCATAGGACGTATTGAATAACAAAATACGCGTTATACTTAACATATATAAAAAAACTAGATATCGAACTATTATAATTTCAAGTTATTTTACTCAGTATACTTTCCGGATGAATTAAGAAGTAATATATATATTCCCTTATATAAATAAGTATATTCACCGAATGTTACAATCTCTTTAAAATCCAATTTGATATCGAGATTAAATGAGAGTTATATGATAGAAACTAAATCAATATACCGTGGGAATTTATAAAAAACCAGCAGGAAAATGCCGATAAAAACCCTTAGGAAATCCTTAACATCTTATTAGTAAAGTTCCTAAAGTGCCAATCAACCATTGGACCGAAATACAAAGGCGATAAACTGTTTATTTAAATAATAACAAAAGCCTATCATGAAAACCAGGATTTCGATTTTACACTTTTTAAACTAAAAAAAGACTTAAAGGCTTTTTGTGTAAGTTTTAAAACAT
Source organism: Anisogramma anomala (assembly GCA_038502455.1). Lineage (NCBI taxonomy): Eukaryota > Fungi > Ascomycota > Sordariomycetes > Diaporthales > Gnomoniaceae > Anisogramma > Anisogramma anomala. The sequence continues at coordinate 31,478,274 of JASMMZ010000005.1, forward strand.
CGCTCGAAACCTTTATACGATGGTAAACAAGGCTCAAATTAACATTCGTAACTAATAAAACGAAAAACAGAATCCAAATTACTAAAAAAAACCTTATTGAAATAGTTTACCATATTCTGGAACAGAGATTTAAAATCTACCCGAGGTAAAACTAAAGCCCAAAATATAGGTATCAAGGAGGAATCACCGGTAATGATAGATAGGAACGATCGTTTGGAAATGAAAGAAACGTATCGAAGTTATAACAATACTTACGAAAACACATACTTCGCTTTATAAGTTTACAAAAGCGTTATATAATATATGGTAGAATCGGTTGTCAGTTTACAAACCACCTTGCCTGCGAGAAGATTCGGATTAAATGATAATTTTGGGACGAATACATTGCCGAGGATCGATAAAGACCAACTTTATAGCATATGTAGCCGAATAACAAGGTATAAGTAACGGGTTAAATGCCTACACATATGATAAAATATCCTGAAATGACGACTTCGAAAACGTTAACGCCTATTTGTAAAATTAAAACAATGAAACCACCTATCGTTTCTTAACCGGATTGCAGGATATCTCCTTTAAATATATTGCCGGACTGAATTACACGAAAGAGGTACTCGACGCCCATATAACATTACAATTCATGTTATCTAATAGATACGGAAATAGGTTTCAAGTTATTATACCTAATATTAAAGTAGCCGTAATTTCGACAGACGGAAAACGCTAGTTCGATGCGCTTACGGCAAAGTTTCCGAAATTTTAATTAAACTGTAGAGGAAAATACCGAAAAATCTTAGTAAGTGCAAAACGTTTTCGTTTGAAAAAATCGTTATAAATATACGTTTAGAGCCGGTTAAATTTTATGTAATAAACTTGAAAATACCATTTTTACTTTTACTAACTAATATAAATAAATTCGGAATAGAAGTCTGTAATATAACTAAACAACTTGTTCGTATCTTGAATGATATATCCGTATCGCTTCGATTTAAATTCGTCTATATGTAATTCTTTTCAAAGGGGCGTACAATCGAGGCCATTTACTTCATATAACCGAAACTACGTATATTACACTGACGATTCGACCACCCGGTTCAAGAACGTCTTTTACGTCTATTTTATGCAGTAGGCTATACGGATATAGGAAAAAACGTACTTAAAACTATGCAAAAGTTTTTTCATAAGTCCTAATTACACTTATAGGAACTTCGACGGTTTAAATTACGTTTTTAAGACGATATAGACTTTAATTACGAAGTAATCGTTAATATTATATATTTAAATAGTCAATTAGTCCTCCACGCCTTTGACATAATAATATCGTTTTAACCTGTTAAGTTCACACGAAATGTTTTAGTTATAAACTATTAAGACTCTTTGGTTAACTGTTGGTCTAACGTTTATCTTAGGCCTTTTGACTGGATTATATACGATGTTAGCACAGCTTTCGACTTTACCGAGTAACGAATTAAGGCACGGATAGCCGATAGTAAATATAGGCGAATCCCAGTGAAAGCCTTATAAGGCATTAGAAAATATAAATGGTATTACTAATCGTTAAAGAAAACGTATACAATATTGTTGAAAAAGCTAAAGGGTAGCAACTTTAAGGAGTCTATCCTTTAAATGGCGGTCAACGCCGTAAATAATGATTTTGGCTCGAATAGGATTATCCTTACGCTTCTTATTTTCGGGGCTTACCCGAGAATCCACATAAACTTTATAATATTACTATTTACGGTACAAAGGGCCAATACCATAGCAAAATCTATAACAACTTTATAATTATTACAAGTTCAAAACGAAGTATCTAGAACGTTGAATAAGAGAAATAACTTACATAAGACCGGCGGTTTGGATTTGTTATTACAATTTTTTTCTTTTTGGAAAATAAAAGATAAATAATCTGGAATTTGAAAAATTTACTGATTTAAAGGCCATAATGTACTGGTTAATTTTCTCAACGATAAAAGTTTGTTCCAATAAATAATAGTACGTAAATACAGAAAAAATATGAAAAAAATCGGCCAGGATCCTTACTATAACCAGAACCGCCTACACACCATCCTCTAAAACGACGGTAATGATTAGAATCGCCTACACGACAACCCCAGGAACGACGAATTCAGCCCGACTCGGTATTTAAATTTATCTTCAAAACACTAATTCAACCCAACTATACCAAATAAAAACCACATACTTACGCTAACTCCACTAAAACCTTGCCATCGAAAACGACTCCTCGGCTCGAAAACGAAAAAACGCCTTATGAACTTTACCACAGACTCCTTTATTATGTAAAAGGAATTGGAAAACCGTAAATTCAACTTAAAACTTCATTAAAAAGGCATTATTATTACTTTAAGTACCATATTCGAATAATTTACTTAAATAGAGATTTTAAATTTAATCGACCAAGGTGTTTTTCGGTTTAAATAATTCGACTTTACCATTTATAGTACCTATAGGATTTTTCAACCCGCTTCGTTTACGAGGTAAAAGATTAGATTCGAAAACCTTATAAAAAAACTCGCCTAATTATTAAAAGTTACAATGATAAAGGGAAAAAGAATATTATAACCTAATTACCTACGTTACATCGAGCTAACTACCGCTTAATTCTTATATTCGTAACATCTCTTAACATACCGTATAACTTGTATATCGAACCCCGGGATATTATATAGGCTTATATATAATTTGAGAAACAGCAGAAACGGCGAATTTACGTAAATATATCAAAACATTTTCAAATATCACTATCTGCTTAAAAGAATCCTACGTATCATAAAGCCTCTTTACGGCTTAACTAAAACCGGTATATACTAGTACGGTATTTACCAAAAATACTATAAAGAACGATTCGAAATAACTAACTTTACCTTTAACTCGTGTTTATTAATATTGATCGCCTATTAGAAAGACTTTACACTTATGGAAATATAAATAAACGATACTTTAATTTTATATAACGTCTCGTTTTTTACGTTTAAGAAGAGGAAATTTTCGGAGGCCGGTTTAAAGGCGAAACTTGAAACTTATCTATTAAAGAATAATATAATAGATTTTAATAGTATTATAATTACACTTAGAAACGGTATTTTGGGACTTACGCAAAAGAGAAAGCTAAATAAGGTGACGTTTATCGTTTTAGATAACGTAAAACGGGTCGATGAATACAGATACCAACGTGTATACAGAGCTTAAGTTACATTTATATCATATCTACAGGCGTTATTTGACCTTTCGGTCCTCGTATAGTATTGGACCGACCCGACGAACGATATATATAAGGTGTTTAATAAACACCTTTTGTGGCAAATGTATAATTGAAAGCGAAAGTTGTAATATATGCCGCTGGATATACGTATTGTAAAGCTGTTTGTTTTTACTGACGGCTTTTTTACTAATAATAGCGATTAAAGCTTGCAGATCAGCTTCTTCTTCGTCTTCAGTAACGAATTACCGGCTCGGAACGGCTTTACGCTTTATAAAAACATTATTCATGAAGCTTTATCAAGTGTAAAAGGGTTACGAGGAGCTTCTTCGCTTTCGAGATTTACGGTATAGTTGAAAACTTCTATTCGGTTATTAATATGGCAATGATAGTCTAAATGATTTTTTTAACCTTAGTTCACGCCTTATCCTTCTGGTTATTTACATTAATTCTTTTTCGTTTTATAAATGTTTGGTTAAACTAGGTATTATGAACGAGAAAATATTGATAATTGATATTATAACTTTATGCGAGTTATACGAACGCCGGGAAATCAAGGAAACTAGATGTATTGATAGAAAGTTAAACTTAATAGACGTAATAATAAAGGTAATATCAAACAACGTTCTAAAAATATTTATATTAATAAGTATGTTATTTGGGAATGTTATTAAAAAGGTTTTTTAATCTTAATAAACTTTTATACCGATTTACAATAACTTATATCGGCTTATCAATATTATTCGCCTCGACATATATTTTACCTTTACTAAATACGAATATTCGTACCGATTTTGACATATTGTCTTTTTTATTTTATGTTTTATACACCGATTCTGGCATATTTCCTCTTTTATTCTACATTTTATATTACGTTTATTACTTTAAACTATGTTTTTGAAAGGCTATAAAATTACTATATAACGTATTATAATATGGCTAGATGCACCGGCCCGGCTGAAAGGGCATTTATCTACTGTTAAAAGGAAAGAGCGACGTTATTACGTCCCTACTATCTTTCCCGTCACTTTACCCTTTTGTATTAATGTTACAGTTATTACCGCTAAGAAATTATCAGTGTTAGCGAGGATATAACACTATAATTTGTTAGTTATACCTTTGGTCAAAGGTGTAGGGAAAGGTTTACCTTTTTTGCGGCGACATACGATAACGCCGTTAAACTCGCCTACCAAGTATATGCGTAAACCCTGTTTTCAGGTAGCGACGGCGGCTGTAGTTTCTTTAATCCGCCGTTTGGCGCCTATTATTCATTAACATCGGCTTATTTTAGTTATTTATGGTGGTTTTTCTTTCGATTCGCCCTAAACGAGTATTTTTCCTAAAGAATTTTAGGATTCGATTGAAATTTAGTAAAGAGCCGGCGAATGCGTAACACGGCTTCAGCTTACGGCCCTAAGACTACCGAAACGGGGGTATACGAGTTGCCAATCTGCTCGTAACGATATAAGCGCGCCGAGCAACCCTCGCTTTCGTAACAATCATTAATAAATTTAACCGCGGCTGCGAACGCGATATACGACACTTAAAGCGTGTTTATTAACGGCTTAAGGCTACTTATCCGGGTATATCGCTTTAACATTTAACGTATTAGAAAAGTTTTATGGTGTATCCTAACGATATAAAGTTCGAAACGGTGAAGGAGATCCACCTTATATTTCTTATTTACCAAAAAACGGATCAAAGATATACACACGGATAGATTAGGATATATGTACCCTAATGCAACTTCGCTACGCTGCGCTTATGGCATAAAGATGCCTTTACAGGTAATGTGGTCTTAATCCGTAGGGAAAGGGTAAGGTTTATAACCTTAAGAGCCCCCTGTTTCTCCACCAAGTTGGAAAATGGGGAGGGAGAAAGGGGGGAAGGGTAGGTCGGTGCAACAACGGTAGGGAGGGGTGAAGCGAAGGCGGAAGCTAGACTAGGCGTTGTGAGGGCGGCAGGACTTAGTATTATAATCCAAGGATTAACTGCAGACCATGAAACAGGTCAGCAGCCAGCTGCGCCATCAGAAGCTTGATATCCAACACATCAAACGGGGATATATCTTATGTAAGGACCTAGGGTTAGGATTGGAACCGCAAGGACCGAAGAGCAGCCCAGTCGATACTACATAGGACCGCAGGAAGTGGCCAGCGACTTCAGCGGTCCAGTACTGAAGATGGTATGAAGGCTATAGGATATAAGGACACGGCTATCACCACATAGATAGTATTTCCTTCATAGCTTTTCAGTTGTCAATCTAAGTATTCAGTCTACATACTTGAATAGACTCACAGCTAGTGATCATTCTACAGCACGAACAAACATCTTCTTGATATTGCAAATTTGTTACCTTTGCTACCTTACTGCTAAAATAACCCCTCTGACACCTTCTATTTACTCACGGGTATTTAGTGTGATAATTACACTTAGTAGCGTGGCGGCAGCGGTGGTGGCGGCGGTGGAGGAGGCGGCGGCAAAATAGCTTAGCGGCATAATAGCTGGTGGCATAGCGGCGATAGACGAGATTTTGCCCGAAGAGGGCGGACTTTTGCTACTGCTAGTGGTAGTAATAGTAGACAAAGCAGCAGCTATAATAACAGTGGCGGCGGCGGTAGCGGCGCGTTACTGCTCGCGCGTTAGGCAACGCCTTGTAATACGGTTTTTACGCGGCATTTATTCGAAAATATGGGTTGGTATATATAAAAGTCAAGTAACCTATACATTGAAACGGTTTGGTTTGTTAAAATGAACCACATGTTAAGTTGAAATAGAGACTTATATTGGCTGGAACTACGCGCCTTTAAAAGAAAAAAGAAAGAAAGTTTTACTTAGAGCGATAGCGATATATCTTTTTATACTAACTTACTATATGATTACGTAATTACCTTACGTAATTACACCTACGTAATCATTTTTACACAACCAACCTTGTTAAAAATAATAAAAGATGTTATTATTTACCATGTCGCCTTTATTTAGCTATACTAATTAAGGCTTACTTACAATCACCACCGCGACTAAACTTTGCTAATTCCAGCCGACTTATAATCACTACCGTAATTAGACTCTACTAACCCCAGCTGAACTATTGTTAATTTAAACATTTTATGACTAATATGTTAATAACACTATTATTACTGTTAATTTAGATCTTTTACGACTAACGTAATAATAATACTATTACTACTACTAATCTAAATATTTTACGATTAATACGCTAATAACACTATCACTATTAGGGTATAGGTACGAAGTATATAAAGGATAAAGAAAAGATTTCTTATGTGAATATTACTATATACTTTTACATATAGTATACATAAGTTAGAGGGCAATACACTGTATTACAGGGTATATTTCTGCAGGGTGCACGATAACGTGTTACGCTGCAGGCTGTACCCTTGTAAGACGCAAAAGTGTACCATGCATAGATCGGTCTGGAATACTATTCCAGGCCGACGGCAATACGTGGAGTGGTCTAGAAGAAGTATTCCAAAGTCATACGTTCTGGACAAGAGCTTATAAGCCTTATAACGTACTCTCTGGATACTTCTTCTCGATAATCATCATCTTTACTTTATACTACAACTACCAATCATTCTTGATACTCTTCAAAGACCTGATGTTCATGTGAATATTCTAGGCTTTTAACCTACCGACAAATAGGATGACCAGGTTTTAAAGTTGAAACGGAATCCCCACCATTATCATTTTCAACTTATTTAATAGGAATTTTCAAATTTGGTTTATCGAATAGCTCTCTAATAAACGAAGTTCTAATTTATCTTATATTTTAACCTTTGCCATATTTATGGTACTCTTTGAATTATGTTCCAAAATTAAATAATTATCGAAAATTTAATCGAATACATAACATTTAGGTTTTTTTCGTATAGATTTATTGTTTAGTGAGTGAATTTTCGACAAAGTATTTAAAAAAAGTTGAAAGGGCTTAAAAATAAACGATATTCAGATTCTACACATTTAAGTAAATAAATATATTAATTAACTTTATATCAAAACGACTTCTAAATGTGGTACTTAGTAAACTTTCATTCATTATGCACATAATAGATTTATAGTTTGTAAATATACTAGGTGGATTCGAATTATAAATGATTGTAATGCGTAAACATTCATGATCTCGAAAAATTTTAAGACTTTATATTTTAAAGATTTGTAATGGAGTTTTAGATTAATAAGATATCGATTGAAAGAGATCTTTTTAATTATTTTAATTCAAATATATTAGCGAGCATTTTAAATATAACTTTTTAAATTGAAAGAACTCCATTTTGAATTCACGTTTTGAATTGTTATCGATTTTCAAAAATAAAGGCTTTGTTAAATGAAGATAGTACAAATGTAATCACCTATACAAGTATTTTCAAAGTTGGTTTAATTATCGTTGCTATTTTTCGCAGGCTTAAGTTTATTAAGATAGGTTTAATATTCACGATTTCCTTTATATCCGGTATTAAATTTACATTGTTTTCTATTTTACAAGAGTAAGTTAACCTTAATTTTTACAATAATTTCAATAATAAGGCAAAATATAGAATTATTGGTTGTAGGAAACCCGCCGCATCCAAATACTTTTTGAAGGACTTTAAGTTTCTGAAAAATGACAATTGAAAAAAGCTTTAGGTTCATTTTTCGGTTATTGACATGCTGAAAATATTAACGTGAAATCCGAAAATTTGAACTAATTAGAAATTAATATATGATTGTTTTGGCGAAATTAATAATTATTGTAATAAAAATGAACCTAATATTTGCTTTAGGTTGGTAAAGTAGTCTTTTAACTTATCCAAAAAAAGATAACATAGTTAGTAAAAGCTTTGTCAAAATAACAGAAATAATTAAAGGTACGATTAATATATTTTTAAGCTCAAAATGAGAATTTCTAAATATTATAGAAGCAATTTGAATGCTTTTGAATTTACGGTAACTTACTGCGATAAATCGGGTTTTCAATCGAACGTAAATAAATTGTAAAAAAAGAATTTAATATCATTTACTATTATAAACCAACGATTTTTACGTAGTAACTCAATAGTATGACATTGTAACTATAAAAGTTTATTATCTCAAATAATTCATTTGTTACAGGGTTTAAGATTAATTACAACGAGTTCTTTTTAAATTCTATTACTTGTACGCTAAATCAAGAAAATTAGTAAGGCAAATGATAAAATTTCGTCCGAATATTTTACATAATTTTTGTTTTAAAGATTATTCAAATTATAATTTGAATGTTATTCGTCTCGTTTATAGATAATATATTAATAATAATTTAGTTTAGTATATTATCAATCTTTAAACAATAATATATTCATTATTTTTTTCTTCGAAACTTTTACTAAGTTTATATTCTCTTGTATATAAGATTATTACTCGTAAAATTTGATATTTATAATATTTGTATTCTGTTAGTCGCGTTGATATAAGCGCCTTATACTATTGAAACCATTATTATATACTTTATAGTTTGAATACCAAGTAAGTTAGGTATTACTTGTTATAATTTGTTCGTTAATTTAAGCGTTAGCCATAAAATAATTTAAGATCTATTAACATACTCATTAAATAAGTAATTATGGCGTTTATTAATGAATTACCTATACTTAGGTTATTAGTTATTTCATTGAATTTGATAAAACTAGGTGAAAAAACAGCTTTTTATATCGTAGAAAAATTCAGTTCGAATTCAGCTTCCATCGATAGTATAGACAAATTGTCATCCAATACCTTAAATAACGTAAAGTTTACTTAATAACCTTTGCAAGTTACATTTGTTGGTTACATTATTAATGAAAAGATTATTACAGCGTTTTTAACCGAAGTAAATGCTTATAATACGCCGTTTCAATTTACTTAGAAATAAGCCAGATTTTCATATTAAATTATAATTCACAATCTAACTTTTTTAAAAGAATTTACGGATTTTTCGGTCGGATTATGTAATTATATTATATAAGGTGTAATAACGTTAATAATTAGGTTTAAGGCAACTAAATACTAAGAAATAAATACAAAGTAGCGATCATTAAGTAGGTTAACATGATTTACTAGCACTTGAATAGCTTATTTAGGCTATACGATTATAGGAAAACAAATTTTCACTTTGTGAATCACTGGCTTAACGGCCTTTTTATATATAATAAATAAGATATCGAACTTTTAGTCGCGGAATAAAATAGTATCTCACGATATATAAATATTATTTTCACGAGATTTCAGTTTATAATTTATGAGGAGCGCGTTAATATCGAGTTTACTTACAACTCAAGCTTTTACCGTTTTACGTAATAATTTATGTGAATGATTAATTGTATATCTAAAAGTATAAAAGGTTTATATAACCTTAGTTTTTGATTAAATAAATGGTTTTATCACGTTTATAATCGTTTTGTGTTTTGATATAAATAACTTAAATGTAATAAAGTTCGAAAAGTAATTTTTAAAAAACGTAACTTCACACTATTTTTACTTACGCCCATATTAAGCCTTATAATAACGTTTCTACTTGTATTCATAATGTGTATACGACTGCATGCGAATATTTATAGGTATTTGTTGCTACCTATTATCAAAATTATCTTGTTATTAATAATACGAGTTATAGTAACTTCCAACATTTTAAAATTATTGATAATTTCATTTGTGGTAGGTTTATCGGCTTAATGTAAATACCTATTTATATTACGCATATCAATAATAACGCGAGCTCAGTAGCTTTTCCAAATAAATAAATAACTGGTTACCCGAGTCGAAAAGCTCGCTATAATAGCCGTCAGTTTTTTCCATTAAACTTGTGTATATCGATTATATTACCCACGATATCCCTTTTCACGTATATAAAGAAAGCGCGTAAAGAGACTCTTGAAATTTACAAAGTTTGATTATTATTAGTGTTTAAATCGATATTGTGAATGCGACGGTTGCGGTTATGGTTACGACGATGTTTACGACTATCTTCATGGCGTTGACAACTACCTTAACGGCGTTTATGATTACCTCGATGACGTTTACCGCTGCTTCGACGTTTATAATCCTAATTTCGCGGTTGGTTATTTCATTTTCGTTCACGAAACCGATTTTTATGGTGTTAGTAATTTTATTTATGGTGTTAGTAACAGTCGTATAAACGACTATATCCTAGACCTCGGGCTTTGTAACAATTATTAAAATAAATTACATCCTTGTAACCTTTGGTAATATTCTCGCGATTAACGCGAACATTATACAATTTTCAATATTGCCATTTAAAATAAGCCGATAATAGGGAAACTTATATTATGTTACCTTGAATAATTTAATATCATTCTTCTTAATATTAACTATATACTGAGGTATTTACTATCTTTAGCAAAAATGAGGTAAATATTATTAAGTATTTATATTTAAACAAAAATATGTATTAGTTATAACCTCCCGTTAATTTTTATCATACTTATGGAAAATACTAATAGCATTATCGTATCGTATCTTGGTTCAAACATATATATATTTAGTTCGTAGTTATTATTTCGTAGGTTATGGGGACAAAATGTACATTTCCAATATTATATAACAACCCGATTAGTGTTTATGCTAAATTTAGTTACGAAGGAATTTATAACTTGAACGAGGCCTCAAAAATAGAACATATAACGCTTAAATAAAATCAACTCTAAATTCTACTAATAAATAACGAGCTAAAAATAAAATAAAAAATATTTTAACTAATTAGCTTTCAGCTTTGAAGTAAACGTTACTAAATAAATGTAGCTATTATTGAAAATATCAAACCATTATAAAGATAACGTTCTTATCCATAGTTATAATGAATAAATTCAAAGAATTGAGATATTTTATATTTAAACCCCTTACCTTTTGTTTTTTAGGGTGTCTTCCTCTTGCCGAGTATTATAACAAAGGCTATGAAGCCTCTCATTTGTTAGCTTTTTCGCGTTTTAGTAACTCGTGATCGTGTTTTCAGAGGCGTTCGCAATTTCGAGAAAGTTCGAGCTTATGGTGATGTGTTATGACTCAAATATGATGGTGGGTCAGGAAGCAAACCAGTATGCAGCTAAGTCACTTAGAGCCTGAAGTCCAACACATTAGGCGGGGAATACCTTTCATTTGTCAGCAGGGAAATAACTAAGCCAATCACGTGATTAGTATCAGTGGGACCAGTACTGATCCAAGTGATACAGGATTAGCGGGCTAAGCACTGATCCAACGGATCTAGTACTGAAGACGATATGAAGACACAGATATATAAGAACACAGCTATCACCACATAGATAGTATTTCCTTCATAGCTCTTTAGTTGTCAATCTAAGTATTCAGTCTACACATCTGAATAGCTTCACGGCTTTTGATCAATACTTGCATAGTTGCGATATTGTTCACTCAGTACCTCTGCTACCTTCTTGATAACATAAACCCTCTGACACCTTCTATATACTCACGGGTATTTAGTGTGATCATTACACGATGTTCGGACTTTCGGCGGCGGTCGGTGGCTTGTTTGCGGTTTTAATAGTCGTTTTCACGAGGACAATTATTATCCTCACGAAGACGACGGTCCTCCTTACGCGTATGTAAGCTTAGACCTTGAAATTAAAGCAATAAACGTAAAGATTGAGGTTAAGAAAAATCACCTTATATAGCAGCCAAGGCAATTACAATTCCTTTAGCCATTCCTATTTTAACGTTATTTTTTACCTGGTTCACTACTTCGCGAATATTATCACCTCAACTATTAAAGCGTTCATTTACGGCTATAAAACTCTAGTTAATTTATTGTTTGATAGTTTCGGAAATGTAAGCTGTAATTAACTCGTTATTACTATTACTACTATTACTGCTGCCACTACCATTATTCCCGCTGCCTAAAGAGGTCACGTTAAGAAACGTTGTATTCATTAGCGTGTAAAAACGAGTTGATGCTAGTAAGAAAGAAGGTAGTGGAATTTGAAATGCCTGTTGGGTTTTGGGATAGGCTGGTTTAACAAGTAAAACTTCTAATTACTAGCTTCGAGTTTGTTGCAACAGTATATAAGGAAATAATTGGTTTTACAACAATGCTTAAAGCTATTTGCTCGTCATAAAAAAAGGTAGACTAATGGAATGGCAGGACGATAGAAGAAAGAGCTAAAAAAGTCTAATGGTTTAGGAGATTTATATTTTTTTATAATCTTACATATTATAAACTATGGCGGTAACAAATCCTAGTGGCAATCAAGCCTGATGCAATCTCATTAGGTGTAGTTACAGCTACCATTTGTTGAATATTACTGGTGGTAATGTGATTTATAGTATATTGAAAAATGAAGAAACAAAGTTTAGTCACTGCAGAGTTTGCAGCTATAGGTATGTATTTATGTATATACAACAACAACAACAACAACCAATAAAGAAGGCAGGTGGAGTTGGGTACCCCACCTAAGTGAAATATGTTCACCGTACGAATTGAAAGGTATGTGAACCGCCCGGCACGTAACGTAGAGAAATAGAGACGCCTTAGTAAAATTGAAAATTGCCAAGGTAATAACGATGATTATAATGCCAGTAGGTTAAACTACTGGTAAAAGGTACGTAAATGGTGGAGTGTGTAATACTTATATATTTGTGATTAAAGATCTATATACGAGAGTTAAGTAATAGAGAGCTTGGAGGGGTGGAATAAAAGGGTGGGAAAAGGTCGTAATTAATGTTAATTTTGGTGTAGATTGATAGGAATTGATAGGGGTTTGGTTTATTGATTGAAAAGGTATTTTAGAGGTTGCTACTAATTGCCAGCAGTGCATGTTAGCATATAAGATATAAAATGAAAAGCCGTCAGTGTTTAAATAGCAGTTAAATACAGTAAAAATAATTTAAACAAACTGTTAATTTAGTTAATTATAATAACTGAAAATTGAGTGTAGTTTGTAAGAATGCATTTTGAGTGTAGTGTAATTGGTACCTACTTTTAAGTGGGTTATATGCTAAAGCTTTTGACTATACAAATTAGCGTATAGACAGGCTAGAGGCCTGCAAAACTTAGAACTTATCACCTACAATCAATTTCAATACAACACCAGTTACTTCAACCACAGTAATTCCAATCGACTACGTTGCAACTGTAAAGGCTTACAAATAGGACTAGTTATTAAAGAATATTTTTCTACCGCTACCAGTCTTTCACCAAGGTATACGTATTTTACGGGATGTTTTACTCTTTTAAAATCACCATGAAATTTTCGAAATGAACAAACACTAAACAAGGATAAATACGGCCGAATATTTTGGCTCGATTAAAACTACAATATTTACACCCATATAATAATACGGGTTTCTAAATAATAAAATACTTTAAAACCTTATTTAAATAATAATTTCAAGGCTTAGTTTTTAGTGAACAGGGTTTTTTATTAATTTCACTTTATAAAACAACCTACTAAATAGAGAATAATAGTTATGTAACCATATTATACTACTAATATAACGGGTTATAAGCTTTTCAAAACACGTAATAGTAAATTTTTTCTTCTGCATAAAACGTGGATAATTTTTTACCATTATGATCTACGCCAACAGTTTGGTTAAGTTTATAATATGATAAAAAGGCCCAGATGATTAATATACAACCTTATCAGTATTTAACAATTTCGTATAATACGTTTCTTTTAAATTAACCATATGTTATTATAGTAGTAGTTGATGTGAAGTAGGTCAACTTTACTTACAGAAAAGTTGACTATACTGACTGCAAGTTGAGTGTATTATTTGGTGTAGGCCTACTGAAATTCATTGTAAGTCAAGTTCAGTATATCTCCACTTCACAATGGGGTATAAGCAAAACAATTAGCTATACAAATTACTACGTAGATCGGCTAGCGGTCTGTCAAACCTAGAACAATATATCCATTACATGACCATGTAATACTACTATTAGTTAAATTAATCGAATCGACAACTTTGTAACGTCTAAAGCCTTATTAACACTAATTAATGCTTATTGGATTAAGCATAGATTGGCCAAATAGAAGAAAAAGCCACTTTTTGGTTACGCTTTACGTTAATAACGGCGTTTAGAGTAGAGGAAACATTTTTGTGAAAGGCTTTTACTAGTGTATTATTTTTTATGGCAGTACGTAAAAAAAACTTTTGGGCTGCGCCAGTTTTTACGGCAGTTTAGAAGTAGCGACGGTATTGTTATTAGAAACACTAAGAAATCTTTACCATGTTTTTCTTAAAGACGTGAAAATTAACTATTAGAAGTTTTAAAGTTCGGTAAGTAGATAAACAGCTAAGTTAGTATTGTTAAGGGTATTTTTACCGTAAAAACGATTGAGTTTTACGGTTTACGACTTTTTACCTTCGCTCTTTATTATTAATAACAAATAACTTACAACCTTATCTTTTACACTAAAACTTTGCTTTTATTTTAATTTTTTTTAACTTTCTCTACGCTAATTCAATTGTTAAAATCGATATTTCTTGCGAAAATATCTTGTCGTATTAAGAAAGCCACGTTGAACGATGTAAAGTTTAGTCGTTAAGTTTCTACGCAATTGTACACCAAAAACACTCAACCTTTTATAAACTAAGACTTAAGCAACCTAAAATTGGAAGATACTACCCCTTTAAGAACTTTAAAAGAATATTAAAACCTTTGGATACCTATTTTCAAAGCTTTAAAATAAAGAATTTTAGGGGCTAAATGTCGACAAAAATCTAACTGAAGAACATACGGTCAATTTCGTGGGCTACTTTATCATTAAATAGGACGGCAGCGAAGAAATTAACCGCGGCAAACGTGTTTTTCCCAAATATCGTAAGTTTTTTAACGAATGGACTATTAATACGTGAAAAAAATATTTAAAAAGGTGTTAAGTTTAAATTAAGGGCAACCCCTTAGGGAAGATGGATTTACGCTTTAAAAATAGTCTTCATTATGTTGGAAGAGACTTTTTTCGACCTGGATTAACTTAAAGAATACCTTTAAGACTCACGCCTTAAGGAAAATAGTGTTAAAAACCTTAATACCCTTATATACGTTTTAAAAAACCCTTATTATACCTTTAATTAAGTTGAGCCTTTTTATATATTGACGATAAGAAACTTTTTACCCTATTAGTCAGTCTAGCACCTTAACGCGGCAGCGCGAAGTAGGCTTTCAGCGGCGGTAGCGTACGTAAAGTAGTAGCCGCTAATGTGGTCAAAGGAATTGATGTTGATTTTTTATATTAGTTGATTAAGTAATATCGTCAAGTTCTTCAAAACATTTAAGCTTTTATTACTCTTTAGCCCTTTAATATTCATATTTCTCCAATGTTTTTCCATAACAGATTTACCTATACGCATGAAATTATAATAGGTCCTGCTATAAAACTTTACCCCTTAGGTTAAGCAATTGGCAATTACCCTTCACAATGTATTTCAAAGGCTCTAAAACTTGAATTGCCTGGGAATAATATTAATAAAAATTATGATAACTATAGACACCTATCTTTAAGACCTGTCAATATAGTAAACATTAATTACAAATTTTTCACGTACTTCGCTAAAATTTGGACTGATGTAAACAAGTATAACTGAAAGCCTTATAATCTTTTCGATACGAAGATAATCACCTTTTTCAATATTTGTAAGTAAATAAAGATCCCTCTTTTTTGTTGTTACTTACTGATTTCTAAAATACTTATAAAGCATACCGAGTATGATTACGTAACCATTCTAAACCAAACAATTACTTTTCGTGAAGTTTAAGATGATATAAAAACTCACTTCGGATACAACATTTACCTTGCCTAATATTACATAAATTGAGCTATTATACGATGGATTACAATGATAACAACGATAAAAAAGGATAAAATACTAATGGATGTTCTTAATTAAATATTTAATAAGCTAATTCAACGTTAGAAAATAATGAGGAAAGCCCAAATTAGGAAAGCTACAATTCTCGAGGAGGTACAGGCAGTTGTTACGGGTATTAGTGAATTCAAATACACCCTATAACGCCCAAATACTATTTTCAAAGGTTTTTTTTAGCCAGTTACGTTCCTTACTTACAACTGTAATAGCGCGTATACCAAACTGTCTTGGTATATACCCTTAAGCCGCCAACTTCCTTAACGTGGATAAAAAGACCTTATGATGTTTAATTTCGTTGACTGCAGGTACGGCTATGGGCGCTCTTAACGTTTAAAGTCAGATCCATCGATTATATATTGAAAGTAGCAGTAACTTCAACGTTAATTGGGTCAGGATTGAAGAGAACCTGCTAATCGTAAGCACTACCTTTGTAATAGTGGTAAGAAATGTTAAATCTATAGCAAATCTAGCTATTGATTAACTCGCTACGCACCCACTGAGTGATGAAATAAAACGTAATATACTACATTGAATACCCTACCATTTCTAAATAAAATGACTTGGATTAAATTATAGACTTTAAAAATAATGAGTAAATTAACAGCGACAATACTCTTAGTCAAATTAAGTAACATAAAGATACTATTTCTAACGCGGTCCAATAAATAGCTGACTATGCTTTTCTGTACCGCTTGGGCGGTAAAAACCCTTACTTTTACCTTAAAAAAGCCCTTACCCTTTTAAATACCTTTAGCCTTTATAATCGTTATAAGGGCTATACATTTTAAAGTATTATGTCAGATATAAAAAAAGTAAGGTATTTAATAGGAGGTTATTCACAGTACATGGTATTGCGGAGGTAAAGAACTACGGTTACTAAAATTGATCATTATGATATTGGTAAAGCTAAAGTTGGTTACGAATTAGGCGCATGATGATTGTTACTAGGGATAACGGAAATTTAAATTATTATTAGGTCGATTATGTTCTATATATTGAAGTCTTTTATCTCTTTCCTTTTTTACTTAAAGGATATATAGACCCTTAGCATCAACGTTAATGTTAAAGCCAACAAACTGTTTTAAATCGACTAAAGGTTTCCTTTCGCCTTTAAGTAGGGGTACTTATAATTTTATTATTAAAGCCTTAAATTAATGGTATTAAACCCAGCGGAGATATCAATACACAAGTCACATCGGCACCTTAACCACCCAGCTATTAACAAGTTATACAAAGTCTTAAAGTCCGTAAAGTATAAATATTTGGAATACCTTACCCTGAAAGTTGTTAAAAATCTTTGTTACTATTATTAAAAATATTTCCTAGTCCTCGGAAGATTTAAGTTTATCTGAAAAGACGATAATGATTTTAATTACGAGGTTTTTATGAATGTATTTTATTTGGATGACAAGTTTATTTTTCACTTTGTTAATTCTGTAACCTCTTTTTATAAAGCCAAATTTATAAAGTCTCTCTCGTTAAAGGATAGGTTGGAAATACTAAGGATATTATGGATTAATACATATTTAGGCCTACTTAACGTCTTTTACGATGTCTGTACCAACTTTACGGCGGTAGAGTTTTAGAAAGATGCCAAAATAATGGGTATTTAGTACCAATAGTTTCCTGTAAATACCTACTAGAGTATTGGAAAGGTTAAAAGAGTATACTACCTATTTCGCCGAGGGTATAATATTTTTACATTGGAAATTAAAAGCTTTACGGATCCGGAGGCACGTTTTTTAATAACTATAAAGGGTTTAAATGATACTATAGGCTCTGATAGCCTAATATTAACGCTAATAGTTTCCGAAGCTTACCTATGCTTAACGAGTAGATCTCTGCTATTAGTAAGTATTTATAACCAAGTTATAGCCTACGGTAAAGTACTAAAGGAATTTTGGAATGAATCGGCACGCCGTCAGGTCAACGATAACTTTAATACTAAAAACGGCCCTATAGTAATCAGCATATTTGCTTTGCCGTTATAAAGTAAAGTCTTTGTATAACAGAAGCCAGGTAAATGGAAGAGCTTATATAAGATTTTGAGTATCGT
This sequence comes from Anisogramma anomala, assembly GCA_038502455.1. NCBI lineage: Eukaryota > Fungi > Ascomycota > Sordariomycetes > Diaporthales > Gnomoniaceae > Anisogramma > Anisogramma anomala. The sequence continues at coordinate 31,496,411 of JASMMZ010000005.1, forward strand.
TAATTCTAAAGTAGTTATTCAAACTACTAACGGTTTTATAAAGTTTCGTATTACTTAGGTTAAACCTTATATTAGTGCTATTAACGATAAAAACCCTTTAGCCAAACGACCAAGTCAATACAAATCTTTTCCATCTATTATCGATAAAGCGATAAAACGCTGCCAGCGTGGACAACCTCTAAAAAGGTATATTCAAAAGTAAGAATACACACTGGGCCGTATTTACAATATTATCTAAGCAAATTGGAAAAGAAAGGATAACGAAAATTTGATATTAAAGCTTCGAGTGTATGGCATTATTGTTGGTAGGCTTTAGACGTTACAACGTTGTCGATTCGATTGGTCGAAGTAATAATAGTACTGTGTGATCAGATAGTGGATGTATTGTTATAGGTTTGGCAGACCGCTAGCCGGTTTGCAGTGTAACTTGTATGGTCAAGTGCTTAGCTCGTGCCCAAGAGTGAAGTGCAGCGTACTGCACTCGACTTACACCCAATGCGGTAAGTCTGCACAACGCAATATACTAAACTTGCAGTTCAGTATAGTTAACTTTACTGTAAGTAAAGTTGACCTACTGCATTGCATGTAATATTATTCCAACAATTATGAAAATATTCGGCAAACCCTTTACAAAAAACGATAAAGTCGAGATTAACGGTTTATTAACTAGAAAAATCGTACAATTCGAACTGAAGGCCAATTTTAACCTTTAAAAGCCAAACGTTACAATCTTTGAGTCGAGGATTATTTAAGAGGTTAAAGGAAAAATTACAGGGAGGCTGTATTGAAAATTACATTTAATAGCTTAAAATACGGTAATAAAGTTCAAGACCAAATCCTTATGTAATAGTTAACGATTTGGAAGATTAGCTAACGTTTGGTATACTCTTCAATAATAAGTTTGTTATTGAAAACTAAAAGCAAATTTACGCTTGATAGCCGAAATATAACGTAAGTGTTAGTAGGCCTTAGACTTTTCAATGTTGTCGATTCGATTAGTCGAAGTAACAGTAGTATTGTGTGGTCAGAAAGTGGATGTATTGTTCTAGGTTTGGCAGACTGCTAGCCGGTCTGTACTGTAATTTGTATGACCAAGTGCTTGGCCTATACCCTAGAGTAAAGTAAAGCGTACTGTAATTGACTTATACTCAATGCGGTAAGTCTCTAGACTTACCGCACAAAGCAATACAATTGTAGTACGGTTAACTTTACTGTAAGTAAATTTGACCTATTGCACTATATATAATACTATTCCAACAATGGCAGATTTTTAATTTGTGTGCGTGTACGCCAGTGTTGTTGACCAAATCTTTCCGGTTAGCGTTCAATAGCAGCCTTGTAACCCCTGTTAATTCCAATTGACTTCCATATTTCATTGAACCTAATAGAATGCAAATTAATCCCATTTGACTTCAATTACTCCGCCGCTCCCAGGTCCGAGTTTATTAACTCCCACAAAAAGTTCTTTCGCCACTTTAATCATGTTATTCAAATAGGTCGCCATCATCAATCTCCTGGCAGTTTTACAATTTGCTAACACATCTTTATCCGCCGTTACGTAATCTGGGCTTTCTGGACGGTTTATTTACGTAGCCTTTAATACTTATGGTTAGTTTGTTGTTATCCACAAACCTTTTTAGGGCTTTTTTTGGCGTGGCCTTCGTTATAGAATTTGAAGGATTATCTTTATTATCTATTTATTGGAACTCTTTAATTTCCCTTTTTTTGTAGGCTTCGCGAAGTGCCATTATGTCAATTATCAAACGCTTTTCGCTAGTGGTTCCAAGCTTTGATAAGCACGCAAAGAGACTTTTCGAATTGATATAAATTACCACTGGGATAAAAGGAATTTTTAATTGCCTGGTAATAAGGTTAAGGGTTTCCTACAACGCTATACCTACGTTAAAGCCCGTTATTATACCGTAGACCTCCGAAGTTAGCCCGCTTCGTGTAATCCTCTTACACTTAACGGAGATCTAATGGATTAGGTTGCCGATAATGCTGAATTGATCTTCCCGTTTACTTTCGTTGACGAATATTATTAGAAAGCTGATTTGTAAAGATAAGTCGGTATTGTTTATAAAAGCCCCGTCCGTAAAGATTATTAACTTAGCCTTTAAAAGGTTGAGTGGCACTATATTAATTCCGCGGTCTCAGTTTCGCATTTATTATTCCAACTTTTCATTTAGTCGATTGAAGTTTTCATCCATTAGTATTTGTACTTATATTGTAATGGATAGGTTGTATAAGGCTTTCGGTTGGCATAGAATGGTAATATAGTTGCCCCATATACGTTGTTTTAAATACCATTAAGCCCTAGCATTATCAATCTTGTCAATTATGGTAAGAATAGCGCCCTAGCTTTTTTGGCGAAAACTTAAGCCGGCATCAATACTAAACATGCAGATTAACGATTTATTAAGGTTAAGTTAATTGTTTTCTGTTAACGCCGTCACTATCTTACAATTCCAGAATTTAAAATCATCGATAGTTTGTTATTTATATGCTATAAAGCTAGCCATTCCGACGAAAAGGGTATCCTTAATTTGTATACCTATTATACCGAAGTCGTTTTCTTAAGTTACTAATAAATATGGGTTGTATATGAAAGAATTTATCGCCAGCTATGCCTTAAAGTGCGACTGGTAAATTAAAAACCAGTAAACGTTCACCTTAGCTAATCTATACAATAATTTAACATACCGTATTAAAGTCTTTAGTAGGTAAATATTATAGAGTTCCTATAGCAGCTGCAATAATACAATTTGTTATAAATCCGTTATTAATTATATATAGGATTATGTAATATTACAATCATTAAGTATAAACTTGTCTTTAGTTTTAGTTAAAAAACTTACTATTAAGGTAACCATTAAGCTTTAGATAATCACTTAAATCGTTGGTAATTGCGTAAAGATTTAGTTTTTGCCTTTATCATCATATCCTTAAGCGATTAACCGTAACTTTTTTTACGGCCGCCCCGTAATTTTACCCTTAAACTCGTAAATATTTTTCGATTTAAATATTGTAACGTTTAGGTTTTAAAAATGAAAGTTAATTTTCGGCATAACTTATACTATACGTCGAGTCAATAGGCCGTCGATTTCAACCTTATTACTTTTTTTAAAAGGTTTGCCGAAGGTTTTAATAATCCCTTATATCCTAAATTCTATTACTAAGTTTTCGTTATCCTTCTTTTTCCTATTTACCTAAGTAGTATTGTAAATGCAGCTCGGTATATATTCCTCCTTCTTAACGTTTCTTTTCTTTTTTGTGGGTCGCTCACGTTGGCGGCACTTTATAGGCTTATTAATAACGGATGGAGGGGGGTCGTATTGGCTCGGTTTTTTTACTTATAAGGCTTAAGGATCTTTATCTTTAGTAGCCCTAATATAAGGCTTAATCTAAGTAATTCGGAAAAACACAAGGCTGTTAATAGTTTTAATAACTACTTTAAAGTTTACGATACTTAATATCTTATACGGCACCTCCTATTTACTTGGCTCCCGTTATATGAAGACTTTAATTTGTAATAGCAAAGTAAATACGTCGATTATTATAGGCTCGTTTCTAGTGTTAAGAGTATTATTAACTTGGCGGTATGTCGATTCTCTTCGCAATTCCCTTAAAGTTTTACTATAAGCCATAAAACGTTTTTAAGTACTTACTGAGGGCGGAGATTCACTCATTAAGCGTAGATACTCTCCATAGACCAATAGCGTTTATATTAAGTTGTGAGGGCCATAATATCATTTAAGCCTTTTACTAGAATCCATAAACGTGCCTCTGGATCTATAAAACTTTTAATTTCCAACGTGAGAATACTATATATTCGGTGAAGTAAGGTGTATACTCTTTTAACCTTCCTAATATTTTAATAGGCTTTTACAGGTACCTGTTTACATTAAATGTTTATTATATTGACATTTTCCTAAAATTTCGCCGCCGTAAAATTGGTACCGGCATCGTGGACGACGACGTTAAATAACCCCAAGTATGTGTTAATCCATAATATCCTTAACATTTTTTACGTATCCTTTAACGAAAAAGACATTAGAAGCTTAATTTCATGGAAAGAAGTTATGGAGTTAATGATATAAAAAACAGGCTTATTATCTAAGTAAAACACATTAATAAAGATCTTATAGTTAAAGTCTTTATCGTTTTTCAATATAAACTTGAATTTCCGGTGGGCTTAGGCATACATTTGATAGTGGTGGTAAAGTCTTTTAATAACTTTTAAGGCAAAGTATTCCATATCATTATACCTTGTAAACTTTAATACTTTATATAGTTTGTTAATAGTTGAGTGATTAAAACGACGGTATAATTAACGTATTTTCGATTTTGTCAGGTTTAACACTATTTCTTCTGACCTTAAAAATAAAACCATAAGTATTCCTATTTAAAGGCGAGTGAAAAAATTTGGCTGTTTTTAACCAGTTCGTTTGCGTTAACGTCCACATTGATGCTAAGAGTTTTTATATTCTTTAAAGAAAGTAGGAAAAAGGTAAGAGACTTAAGGATTTGGAACATAATTACTTTTATAACAGTTTGAATTACTGTTATCCCTAGTAACAACAGTTGTTCGCCTAGAATAAAGCCAATTTTGGCCTCACTAGTATCGTAATAATTGATTTTAATGGCTCTGGTGCTTTCCCTTCGTAGTGTCACGTATTGCGAATAGTCTTTTATTAAGTATTTTGCTACTCCTATATCTGGCATAATACCTTCGAACGTGTAGTCCATGTAGCAATCGCGAAGGTTAAAGGTGTATAAGTGATGAGAGTTATGATTAGGGTAAAGGTAAAGATTTTTACTACTAAAACGATATAAAAAGGTATGGTCGGCTAATTACTAGGCTGTTGTATCAGGATTAGTATCTTTGTATCACTTCATAATCTTAAAGATATTGCTATCAACAGGCTTATCCCGCTCGAAATTTATTACCTGGTCGAGCAATTTTTATTTAGAAGTAGTGGGGTATTAAATTTAAGATATTAATTTTTTGTTATTCCATTCATCAAGGGGGTTCCAAGTTAACTAACAACCAGTTTTGCCATAGATCCAATATTTTTTACCATTATTACGACGATAGTGCTGGCGGTTAATGGGTCTACCTGTATCTTGTTGGCGTTAGTATAGGTATTGCCTTTAGTTTGGGGCTGAGGTCGAGGTCAATAGGACAAACCTTGGGCGTTATGAGCGTCTGTACTTACAGTTGACGTAATTGATTACCATAAGATTTTCTTTATTTACATTAAGGAAGTTATCGGTTTAGGGATATATACCGAGCAAGTTTGGTATACGTGTTATTAGAGTGGGAAACGAGGAACGTAATTAGTTCAAAAATCCTTTATAAGTGGTATTTGGATGTTGTAGAAAGTATTCGAATTTATTAATACCCGTGACTGCTATCCGTACCTGTTTGCGAAGTATAGATTTGCTAACGTAGGCTTTCCTCATTACCTTTTAACACATTATCAGTTTGTTAAGTATTTGGTTAAAAATATCTATTAGTGATTTCTTCTTTTTATTCTTTACTATTATTATAATTTACCACGTAGTGGTTTAGTTCGTATAATATTACGCGAGGTAGATGTCGTATTTAAAATGGCTCTTTATACTATCGTAAACTTGCGAAATGTAATGACGTTCGTCAGGAAGGTCAGGTAGTAATCTTTGGTGCAACCTATGAGGATTCTGGGAAATAGTAAGTAAAAACTAGAAGGTGAGACTTTCATTTACTTGTAGATATTGAAAAATAGTATTATTTTAGTATTAAAAATATTGTAAGGCTTCCCGTCATACTTCTTTATATTATTCCAAATCTTAACGAAATCCGTTATCAATTTATAATTAATATTAACTATCTCAATAGGTTTTAGAAAAAGGTCGCGATAGTTATTCTAAATTTGGTTGGTATTTCCTGGCGGCTTAAACCTTAAAGGTTTCGAGGCATGGTGTTAAGGGTAATTACTAGTCGTTCAACCCGATAGTTAAAATCCTATAGTAAGGCCTGTGGTCGATTTACGTGTGTAAGGTCCGAAGGGAAAGGGGTTTTAATACGCTCAAAGATTTTATTAAGGGCCGATAAATACTTAAAGGTTTTAGGAAACCTAACGATCTTACTCAATTAATTGGTGTAAAACACCAACGTCAATACCTCTAGCCATGTGGGCGGCTGTTGTTTTACGTGCTCTACCACCGCTAAAAGCGTATTCTGCAATTTTATGTGGTGGTACTAGGCTACCAAATACATTAATAAGTTCCTTATTACCAACGCGTAAAAAAGCTTAACTCAATTGTAAAGAGTAAAGTAAAGGTCCCCTAAAACGCGTGTAAGGGCGTTAAGGTACCTTAACAACTTTCCCCTTTCCTCAAAAATCTTAAGGATTAGAGTCCTAAGGGCAATCCTCTTATTAAGCAAGTTTAAAAAAAGTTTTTACCAATCCCACCGGTATTTTGTCAGAAATGTAAATACTATGGCGTATAACCTCCTGCTTCAACTTGCTCTTAACCATACGTTAAATTATGTTCCACATATCAAAAGTCCAGTAGCTAAAAAAAATCGTGAAAGTATTTAAAAACACAGGCACCGCGACTGTATTTATTGCCAAGATCCGCGTTAATAATATATTGGCCAACTTAATTAGTTAAGTAAGCTTTAGTTAAAGTTTTATGCACGTTTTTAATCCAGAATTACTAGTTATAGTAGTCGAAAAAGACTAATAGGAAGGCTTTCACTTTCTTTATATATTTCCAAATTAGTGCTATTTTAACGTTTCGGCTTATGGAGGATATATAAAACGAGTAGAGCGAGTAACTTGGTAATTTTAGTCGTAAAGACTTAGTGTTTTAACGTAAAATCGTATAGTAACTTAACGACTTGATGACTTGGTGACTTGGCGAAAATTCGCGTGAAGTGGCTTTTTTGGCGCAACTTGACGATTCTCGGTATTTTCGCATAAAGCAGTGAATTTGACAATTAAAGTGACGTAAAGAGTACAAAAAGTGAAGTATAGGCAAAATTTTAGTGTAGAAGATAAGGTTAAAAGTTGTTTGTTATTAGTGAAGGTCGAAGGTTGTTATTTTTTGCGTAGAGACTTAGTCGTTTTTACAGTAGTAACACCTTTAGTAATACTAACTTAGCCGTTTGCCAACTTACCGTACTTTAAAAATTCTAACAGTCAATTTCAACTTCTTTAAAAAGGATTAATAAATATTTCTTGGTGTTTTCGATAACGATACCATCGCTACCCCTAAGTTTCCGTAAAAACCGACGTAGTTTAGAAGATTTTTCTATTTACTGCCATGAAAACCAACATAACAGTAAAGGCCTTTCACAAGAATCTTTCCTTTACCCCAGCAGTCGTTTGGCTTAGAGCGTAACCGAAAAGTATCTTTTTCTTTTACTTAGCTTATCTGTGTTTAACCTAGCAGATAAGTACTAATTAGTATTGGTAGGCCTTAAACGTTACAACGTTATCGATTCGATTGGTTAGAAGTAACAGTAGTATTACGTAGTCAGATGGTGGATGTATTGTTTTAGGTTTGGCAGACTACTAACCGATCTGTACTGTAATTTGTATAGCCAAGTGCTTGGTCTATACCCTAGAGTAAAGTGAAGCGTACTGCACTTGACTTATTCTCAATGCGATAAGTCCCTATACTTACCATACAAAGCAATACACTTGCAGTATAGTTAACTTTACTATAAGTAAAGTTGACCTACTACACTGCATGTAATACTATTCCAATAGTAAGCTTATATATAGTTAACAACGGATTTATAACGGATAGTATTACTGAAATAACTATACGAATTACGATCCATCTACCCTTTAGCTACAGTAATACAATATATTAAATATTTTAATGGACTAACCAAAGTAAGAGTTTATTAGTTTATAACCTATTAATCGCACTTTAAATTATAGCTAGGTAAAAAGTCTTTAATATACGACTTTTATTTGCTAATAACGTAAGAAAATGACACTGGCTTAATAGGTCTATAAATTAACGATACCTTTTTCGTTAAAACGGCTAGCTTTAAAACATCGAAATAATAAGCAACGAAGGACTTTCAGTTTTGAAGTTATAAACCGGTTACGATATTAGCGAAGGGTAATTATTTTAACTTTAACGGATTGTTAATCCGTATATTTGGTATTAATACCGGCCTTAGCTTTCGTTTAAAGGGCTAAGGCACTAATTTGGTTTTAATCGATAAAATTAACGTGGATAAAGCCTAGCGGTACCTGAAATAACGTGTTTGTAGCAGTTATATTGCCATTTTATATTGATCAGGAGCCTTTCACAATCTTTTTTATCGCGGCTGAAATGTAAAATTCAATAAGGGACCCATTTAACCGGCTTAATAGGAGAATTAAGTGGAAAATACAGAATATAGACTGAGGGATTAATATAGTCTCAATCGATCTGTTAGAAGCAAAGCTAACAATCTTTACGAATAGTTTGTTTTTATAAATAATACCGATTTATTTTCACCAATTAGTTTCCTAATAATTAGGGTTAATAACAATAGGCGAGAAAACCAGTTTGGTACCTTCAGTAACTTGATTTATTAAACCTTTGTTAAATGTAAAAGCATTATATGAAACGTGCTGGTTTCGTGGATATACAGTATCATGATAGACTTTAATATGCGTATAATATTGCGGGAAACCCTCAACATTATTATTAGATAGCTAAGGATTTTTCTTATTTAGGTGGTAATTTGTAGCGAATCGAGGAGTTTACTCGAATACCTTTCAAAACACGGAACTATTAGCGAAAAACACCCAATGATCCACGTAATAACACTTTGCAAAGCCTACAAAGGAAGGGAAATCCAAGAATTACAGTAGATTAAGGGTAAAGATAATTCTACTAATGTTATAACGAAAACATTATCGAATGAAGCCCTTAAAAAGTTCGTAAATAGTAATACGCTAATTATACATATTGATGGCTATGTTAATAGGCCGCTCAATAAGGTTAAATTATGTAATGGCGGCGGCTAAAGATATATTGGTAAGTTAAAAGACCCTTATGGAATTAACAATAGTGACTTAATTAATTGATACAACTAAAATGGAAGTTTGTAAAGGCTGATAACGGATTTTTTTTATAAAAATTGATAAAGTCGGACCTTAAAGCTATGGAGCAATGAACAGCAATCGAAATTAATTTATATATAATTGTATGTAATTCGATGTAAAGATTAACTAAAATTAGTAAGAGTTTGGCCAATTAATAAGGTCGCAGTTTAGAGCTTATTGGAAAAGGATGAGTTAATTATATTAGCGTACGCGTATAAATTAAAAAGCTGCCAGTGTTAGAATAGTAGTATTTACAGTATAGTAGGTCAACTTTACTTATAGTGAAGTTAACTATACTAACAATAAGTTAAGTATAGTATAGCCCCATTTTACACTAGGTAATAAGCTAAGCAATTAGCTATATAAATTACTACGCAAACCGGCTAGCGGTCTACCAAACCTAGAACAATACATCCACCACTTGACCACGCAATACTACTGTTACTTCGACCAATCGAATCGACATCGTTGTAACGTCTAAAGCCCTACCAACACTACAAGTATATATATTAAGTTTTCATTTTTATATATTCATTTATTTTAATAAGGGGCCGAAACAGGAGGTTTCCGTCTACAGTGGTTTATTCAACGGGTTAAAGGGTAAAGTCTAGAAATAGGGACTTTTGGATTAGGTGGTTGTTATAGGGTGGGGACACCGAAGTTGAAATTGCGAGCCTTCCCGCCGGAGTTTGCACTTAGTTTAGCAACAGCAAGGGTCGCACTATACTAGCTACATAGTGGGCACTGCCCGTTGAGAGTAAATGACAAAAAAAGATGAAAAAAATAAAAATACACAGTACCTATTATGGTTCCCATCCAGGGAAAATCAACCAATCCGATGTGCTGGAAGCTGGACCTTGCCGCTTCTTGCTAGTGCCGGGTGTTAGGGTGTCCTCTAGGCTCTAGGCTCTAGGCTCTAGGCTCTACTATTAGGCTCTGGGGTGTTCGACCCGTCCCCCTCAAAGCAGCCCACCGATACGAGCAAGCCGCGCAAGCCAGCCAAGCCAAGCCATCCACTGTCTTGGACTTGTACCAACGTGCCAGTGCCAACACGAGGCCTGCTTTTCCGTCACTCCTTCACTGTTTCCCCTCCGTCCTACTTGACCAGACTCCGAACTCCACGATCCGCAGCCCACTGTTGGAGCCCACTGTTGAAGCATACCGGACCTCCGAATGTACATCGTACACCGTACACCGTACACCGAGTCGTTTGTCGTCGGCGCGCAAGGCCTTGATCGCATCCAGCCTAGCGGGCGTTGGCGCGAGCCAGCATCAACCTACACTACCTGCTACAGACATTGGTGACCTCACTTCCGCTGTCCGAGCTCAACTAGTGCCTAGCACACTACACACTACGCCTCGCCATTCCTTCGAAAGCGAGGACGAAGGAGAAGCATTCAATCCCAACTCGTCCTCTCTACGTCAAGACGAATCACAGCAGTACTCACCCCGACGTCACTCGACGAGACAACCACGACTGGCCATGTCCGGACCCAACGCACACCCTGACTCTACCTTCCAACAACTGCAAGCCCAGAGGAGGGCAAGCCAGCGACCAGAAGCTGTTGCACTCCCTATATCCGAACCTCTCTCCTACCAACACAGCCAGCAGAGATACGACGCGCCACCGCCTCCGCATTACCCTCCAACCGACCATATCACTCCAGGTGAGGACAACTTCAGTGCGGCCGCTGCAGGTGGTGTGGCTGGCATTGCCCACGAGGTAGCAGAACAAAACGCCAGACAGAGCGACCTGGATGCCATGTCGAGCGCGCACTACCTCCAACAGCCCTATCAGCACCGCCAACCCTCACCCGTCCACTCAGCAGACTCGGATCAGCGTCCCAGCCTGACAGCATACGCTGGTATCGATGGCGTGTCGGGGGATCGGAACTCATACTCCAGCGTGCAACAGCTGAATGCGGCTGCAGGGCCTATGGCTCAGTCCTCGCCCTACGGATACTATACCGATGATCCATATCAGGGTTACACAGTCCAGAGCATCCACAATTTGGGCTTCGTCGACCCCAAAGACATCCACGACGACGGGGACGAGGGACTCGAATATCCACGCAACCCCTCAAGCCGGAAGAGCATTCTCAGTCTTGGAATCTCCAATCGCCGGGGTCGAGAGCATGGGGCTGCTGCTGCCGCCGGTGGCGCTGCTGGAGCTGCAGGTCTGTTGGGCGCCATCGGTGGCCTTGCAGCCGGACAAAGCACCCGCGCTGGGAGCGGCCAATACAACAGTGTGGGACACCCCACCGGTAATGCAGATGACCTTGGAGGTCCAGGTGTGGAAAAGTCGGCATGGCTTGTCGAGCAGAGCACGGGGTCCAAGAAACTGCGGTGGATGCTCATCAGCGGAGTCGCTGTACTGCTCGCTGTGGCCATTGCACTGGGCGTCTACTTTGGAGTGGTCAAGAATCATGGCTTATCAAGCTCGGGCCAGTCAGCCCAACAGGATTTCGATGCCAACGGCGACCTCGACATCAATAGCGCTGAGATCAAGAAGCTGCTGAACAACAAGAAACTTCACAAGGTGTTCCCTGGCATCGACTACACGCCCATCAACACGCAGTACCCCGACTGCATCCATAACCCCCCCTCGCAGAACAACATCACCCGAGACTTGGCCGTGCTTTCACAACTCACAAACACAGTTCGCCTCTACGGTACCGATTGCAACCAGACAGAAATGCTCATCCACGCCGTGGACAAGCTCGAGTTGAAGAAAACCGTCAAGATCTGGATGGGCGTGTGGCAGGACAACAACAGCACCACCAATGCGCGACAGCTGTCTCAGATGCACGACATACTCGACAAATACGGCGGCGACCCGTTCAAAGGCATCATCGTGGCCAACGAAATTCTCTTCCGCCAACAGATGACCGCCACCCAGCTCGGCAACCTCCTCCGCGAGGTGCGCACCAACCTGACCGCCAAAGGCATCTCCCTGCCCGTTGCCACGTCCGACCTGGGTGACGACTGGACCGCCGAGCTGGCCGCGCAAACTGACTACGTCATGTCCAATATCCACCCTTTCTTCGCCGGCGTCAACGTCAAGACCGCTGCCGCGTGGACGTGGACGTTCTGGAACACGCACATCGGGCCCTTCAACGCCGACCTTTCCAAAAACATCATCGCCGAGACCGGGTGGCCGTCGCAGGGCGGCACCGGCTGCGGGTCCGACAAGGTGACCGTCTGCCCCGACGGCTCGGTCGCGGGCATCGACGAGATGAACCAGTTCATGAGCCAGTGGGTGTGCCAGGCGCTTGCCAACGGCACGCAGTACTTCTGGTTCGAGGGTTTCGACGAGCCGTGGAAGATTCGCTTCAACTCGGGCGATCAGAACTGGGAGGACCACTGGGGGCTGCTCGACGTGAATCGCAACCTGAAGGACGGGGTGAACATTCCGGATTGTGGCGGGAAGGAGATTGGGGCTGCATGAACGGACCGAGACCTAGGAACGTGATTGATATATACAAAAATGTATAATGAAGTCGGTGGATACGAGTGGATATATGCGGGCGGCATGCTTGACATGAGACGCTTGGGTGAAAATCGGCGGCTCGGCCATGTCAGGCAACGTGGACATGCGGAATCCATCGGATCTTGGCTGGGAGGGAGTTTGCTCTTCATCAGAAAGGTGGGCGCATGGCACAGTTGTCGAACACGTCCTTGCCAAGGTTGCTGGCATTGGGCTCCTGGACCCGCGGCTTCCCCTCGGCCTCGGCTTGCCCAAAGTCGTCTTGCAGGAGCTTGCGGCAGGACATTGGTACCAACTCCTACTCGGGTTCACAACTCGGCCAGGACGGATGGCAGCGCTACGCCCCGAGCATCCGACTTGCATGCGGTGCTGGACCCAGTGGTAGTGGTCCTCGATACGAACGTCACGCCCTGGCTCGGGTTGACCTTCGCCCAAGAGCAGACGGCGTAGCCGCGCTGTGGATCACGGTATGCAAGGCGAGACCGCGTTTTACTCGCACCTACTGTCGACCAGGTGAAGGGGGGTGTTAATGACCGTGACGGTTGCCTTATTCTATGCAGAGCGGTGGCACAGACACGCTGCATAGGCATCCACTTATTTTGCTCGGGCGAGGGCATCATCGACCCCAGACTTTCGTTTCCATCTTGTTGGTTTGGCCCGGCGGCCCGGCGGCGATCGGGAATCGCCGTCGGGCCCGATCTCCACTGCTGATACCGGCGAAAGCGGTCGTCGGCGCTACTTCTGGTGCCTGTTCTTTTCCATTTTTCCGATTTTTTCTTTTCTTGAAACACTCGTATAAAACCAGCAGTGTTATAACGCAAGTGTACCACGTGATAAGCAAGATACACATGGAAGGCCAACGGTTGGCCGCGTATGCGAAGGGCAAAGACCAAGATCCCAATGGAATCTTTCCATTTTGACCTGTGCTAACTTCCGTGCTCTTTGGCAATAGCATGATTGCCTGTATTTGGGATTTTGCCCAATAGGTTGAGTGTTCATAGTCTATACAGCGACCTTGACTAATCGTCTTGTTTCGCTGACGGGTTTGCTTGCAAAGCCGATTACTTAGCAAGGTCGCTGTATAGACGAAGTATTTACATTTCCGAGTACTTTTGATGAACCAAGCACCCCTAATGCAACAGAATACATATATATGCCTGTACCATGGAAGACCTGGAACGTAGGGAATATGGACCGCATATTTCACGCAGTGGAAAATAGCGTGAGCTACACACCCTCAGTTTAGAAAAAGCCTCAGTGCGACTCTGCTAGGTCCTGATTGTGCCCATCAGGAATCCCAACTTTGCCTCGACTCGAATTGCGAGGGCCTCAGGCATGACACTATCAGTGTAATAGCAATTCCCAATCCCACCACCAAGCTCATGATGCTTAGCTTCCGCTTTTGCGGTCCCTCCTTATGGCCAAGGTGCACCATGCACCCAGGCTTTCCATGGCCCGTATACAAACAATGATGCTTTAAGATGTACAACGTCGACCTAAGTGTCCAAGCTTCCAAGATGAGATCTGGTGGACTGGATCGTATGTTTGAGTGGAGAGAGCACGTGATCCCATCGCTCATCGCGTCCTGTTCGCGGCGCTCGCTCTATTTCCGACTCCTCATATGCGATAATATCAACTGGGCTCCCTCTTGCGGGCTATGCTGCCGTCCCAGGGCCTCCACAAAATCGCCCTCCGGGCTCATGAGGTAGAAGTAGATGCTGTGGTCCACCAGGTAGTCCTTGCCCGGCGGCACGTCGCTCGGTGTGCTGAAGTACACGCGGTACGCCTTGCACACGGCCTTGATGTCGTCGTAGGTGCCCGTCAGGCCGATGAACTGGGGGTGGAACTCGGCCAGGTACTGCTTCAGCTCGGCCGGCCCGTCGCGCGCCGGGTCGCACGTCACGAAGACCGCCTTGAGCTCGCCGGGCCTGGCCTGTTCCACGGCGTCGTACATGGCTGCCATCTTGTCGAGCTCTTCCGGGCAGATGTCGGGGCAGTGCGTGAAGCCGAAGTACACCTGGAAGCGGGGGTCGCGTTGGGTCAGCCAAACCTCGTTTTTTCCGTCTTGGCCCACATGCTGGCACTCGCGCTGACTCACCAGCGAGTATTTGCCCTTGAGATCTGCGTCCGTAAAGGGCTTCCCGTCCTGGTCGACGAGGTTGAAGGACCCGCCGACCAGCGGTTTGCCCACCGATTTATTCGCCTCGGCTATGCGCCGCAGCCTCATGCGCTCCTTCTCGTGCTCGAAGTACCACGTCATGCCCGCGCCGGTGACGACGAACAAAAGCGCCGCTTTCCAGGAGAACGGCTGTCAACGGTGCGCGATCGAGCTGCTGTTAGCGTGGTTCTCGTTATCTCTTCGTCCGGCGCGCGCAACGGGGCGGCGGCAGCGCATTTCAACGCGGTGCTGTTGGGTGGCCGTGGTGATTTGCCTACCCCGATGCTATATTGGCTCTTCGCCTCCTCGTCCGACCTGAATTTTTGCTGGAAGCGCTTCTGGGTGAGCGGCTGGTGTGGTGCGTGCCCGTCGAGCGAGCGTGTGACAACCGGTCTCGTTTTGCTGCAGCTCGCGGGACGGTGTGCCGGGGAGAGGAAACGGCGGCATTGGTGCGTGGGTGCTGGGAACAGTGGGAGGGTTCGGAAAAGGGGCCTCGAGGGCACGATGGACCGGGACATATTGTGTGCAGGATTGTTGTGTTGGACGTGAAGGGTGGGTGGTGTTGGACTTGAATTTGGTGATGGATCATGACTTGTCACGGCTGCAACTTTCTGGTTGTCTCTGCCCAGCAATTTGTTACAAGCTGAGCAGGCCGTGCAGGGACGTTGCAGGCAGCACTGTCCCGGTCCGTCCTACAGTGCCTACAGGGCGTGGGGCAGCCTGTAGCCATCGGACCAGTCAGCCCAGTTTAGTGTTCAGTTTAGTGGTCTCAGCCTAGACATGAACCTCATTCCGGAAAGCTGCAGAAGCCACAACAACAACAACCCACCGGAAAACGTGCGAGCTTTCACTGAGCTCCTCATTCTGCTGTCATTCCCAGCAATGGATAGATACATACTTGGTCTAATCAACTTGACCCTTACCAGCTCTGCAATCGCATTCTCCATTGGTGCCAGCAAACTTTGATTTCACCTCTCATCGTATCATATCACAGCATGGAGCCCTCTCCCAACTCCCAATTCAGCTACCAGCCATCTGCGGCCTCCTCCTCCCCCTCAGGCATGGACCTTGATCCCAAGGCCGGAGAAGAGCCCGGCGGAGCCTCCGCAGATCTGGACATCAAGATGGAGGCCAGCGAGGGCCCGGATGGCGAAACCAGCATGGCAGACATCCCGGACGTAGCCCCCGTCGCCACCAACATCCCCGCGCCGGTCTCAGCAAACACAACAGCCCTGCCCAGCAAGTCTGAGCCGGGCTCCTCGCTTCCACTGTCCATGCTTCCCCAGCCAGCATCCAGCTCGCCCTCTCCACCCCCACCGTCCAAGCCCACCACAGCGTTGCGCGCGCCCAGAAAGAAAGGCAACGCCATGCTCGTCAAGAAGACCACGAGCCGCAAGGCCGGCTCCGCCTCGCGCGCCGGAAGAGGCGGCCGCCGCCGCGCCGGCGGCGCCGTCAAGACCGTACCCGACGGCGAGGATGGCGAGGACGGCGGCGGCGGCGGCCGCGGCGGCGGTGGCGACGAGGACGACGGGGCGTCCGACCACGGGCCGTACTGCCTGTGCCGCGGGCCCGACGACCATCGCTGGATGATCGCCTGCGACGTGTGCGAGGACTGGTTCCACGGCGAGTGCGTCGGCGTTGATAAGGCCGTCGGCGAGGCGCTCATCGTGCGGTACGTGTGTCCGCGCTGCAGCGACGGCGCGGCCGGCGGCGTCAACGTCACGCGCTACAAGCGGACGTGCAGTGTGGACGGGTGCTTCCAGGCCGCGCGGGTCTACGACGACGACGCGGCCGGGTACAGCGTGTTCTGCAGCGATCGCCACGCCGAGGACTGGTGGGAGGCGCTCGTGCGGGGGCTGCCGGAGAACAGTCGGGCGGTGGGAGGTGCCGACGGCGACGAGTTGACGAGGGAGAAGTTCATGGGCCTCTTGGGCGTCCAGACGGTGAGGCAGAGCGTGGAGGGCGAGGAGCCGTGGTGCATAGGGAAGAAGCCCTTCGGTAAGACCACGCGTCCCCTCCTCCAATTCCTCCGCTCTGGTCTGTCTTCATCCCCGTTGGTCATCGTGTTTGCCTGCGCCGGAAGACTGACAACGTGCCCAGCCGTCCCAACCTCCTTCTGGTCCACCGTCGATCCCACACTGGTCCTGACCCCAGAAGAACAAGCCTTCCTCACCGCCTCGGCTGCCGACCGCTACGCCCTGGCCGAAGAAATCGTCCTCAACAAGAAAATGCAGCTCCTCCTCGACCTCGCCAACGAGCGCCGCAAGGCCGCCATCGCCGTCGGCCTCTTCGACAAGGACGCGTGCGGCTACGACGCGCGGCTCGACGTCGTCGGCGTGCCGGCCGAGTTCGCGCTGTGGGCCCGGAGCGCGGCCGGCGACGCGGCCCTGCGCGCGAGCAGTCCGCCGGCCGCCGGCGCCGCGGACGGGGCGGCCGAGGGGCTCTGCGAGCGGCGCCGGTGCAAGCCGCACGCCGCCTGGTACAGCATCCTGACGAAGAGCACGCGGCATGTGGTCAAGGAGCTGGCGCGCGAGGCGAAAGCGCGGCTGGATGCCGAGACGAGGGTGCGCGACGCGGCCGCGACGCGGCACTTTCGGAGGAGGCACGAGAGGACGGCCGTGATAGCGTTGGATGGTGGGGAGGTCGTGTGAGCGGGGGGGACGATGGTGGGCGAAGAGGAGGACCTGCCCGCTTGCTTGTGGGTGGTATTTTTTGGGGCGTGGGCACCTATGGCCAGGAAGGGGGCTTGGAGACCGATGGCTCCTCTCAGAAAGCTTGCACCTTCTTGCCTCAACACGCAGCTGGTGTTCATCGTCTGATTTTGGCAGGAAGTAGGCCTGTGCCTGGATCAAGCAATAGCCAGTACAGACCAGGACATCCACCAAGACCATACATGGGCAATTCAGGCGACCTTACACATCAATCTCATTTCAACCCCCTCCACTTCCATCGTGCTGTTGTTTGCTCACACAACTAACTTACCTTGTAGGTCAAGGACTGTCACTAGCTCAAGGTCCAAATCACAGATTTTACAGTGATAGATCTAGAAGCTGGTGGAACGTTGTCGTATTCAAAAAAATAGCTAACAAACTAAAGCTGGGGTCTGCTGGTTACTTATATGAGGATCGCAGCTGTGCTTAGGCTAGTACTTGCAACTGGCTCCGG
This sequence comes from Anisogramma anomala, assembly GCA_038502455.1. Classification (NCBI taxonomy): domain Eukaryota; kingdom Fungi; phylum Ascomycota; class Sordariomycetes; order Diaporthales; family Gnomoniaceae; genus Anisogramma; species Anisogramma anomala. The sequence goes on from JASMMZ010000005.1 coordinate 31,514,325, forward strand.
CGCACCCCGGATCCTGCACATTCCAAATCACCCAGCCAGAACCAGGCTTGGATCCACAACCTCCCTGTCATTAGAAGTTGGGAGAATGGAGGAGGTTGGGAAAAAATCATGTTGAATAAGGATTTGAAAATAAAAAGAGTTCAAAATTTTAAAGAAGTTCATTTTCATTTTGTTCAATGTAATGATGATGCTAAAATATTGAACGTGTATGGTTCGAAATTCATGATCAGCAGTAAACATTATGATTTTTTGCCGTTGTATCTTTACCAGTATTATATGGATGCATTTATTCAAATTACCAATTCATTGGTCAATACGTTTATTTAATTTTTCAGTTCATTTTCGTCTCGATGGAAACTGAATTCTCAATGAATAAACTGTAAAATTCCTGAAATCAATAAATCATTGCAATATATATTACTCAAACCCTTTGTTCAAAATATTATGATATTTTTAGACTATTTTCTTTCGATTTTTACCATTCGAGTGTCTTCACTTCATTTATTATAGGCTTCAATAAACTGAAATATAATGTTGATACTATAAGGATAAATTAAACGTCAGTTCAAATTTAATTACGTATTTTTAGTTAGTGTTTCAATTAGTTTATATTTCCAAAGCTATGATTTTTTTAATATGTTGTTTTGCTATTACAAAGCCTTCGGTTCCTAGGGAAAGCATATTATTAGTTTAAATACCAATTATGCTAAACGTTTCACTGTTACTAATTGATAAATGCAGGGTAAACGATAATTATTGTATATTTAACCTAGGTTCAAAGTTCGTTTTATATATCACAAACTACTGAAAACTTATATAATCTAGGTAATAATGAGAGTTAACGCAAAGCATAATCGTTTCATGGAGGAACTTTTCCTGTATTCATTTTAGTAACTCCACTAATATAATCTATCAAAATCAAAGGCAGATAGTATACATATTTGTGTAATATTACAGATATTAAGGCTAAAGTTATTTAATTGGGCATACGTATTACCAAAATCGTGACAAAAAAGTATAATGAGACCAAAAGCCTTCACAAAAAATGTTAAAATATTGTAAAACGTATTAAATTTTTATCCCTTAATAATATAATTGACTTGTTGACGTAGTTTTCGTCTTTTATACCAATATTTTCTTAGAGTATTAACGATCTATTACTTAATTGAGCATTGATTTCAAAAGTATTTTATTCGTTTCTAACCTTTTCATTGCAATATACGTATATTCAATCATATTTTATTTGTATTATATTGAGCCAAGTTAGCTTTGTAATTGAAATTTCGTTCAATATTATCGTACATATTATGGACTCAGGCTATTGGCCATTGAGTCTTTAGGTTACGTGATTGTGCACATAACAGAATAGGCAGTACCCAGTCTTTGCGCGGTTCGCGCGCGGACCGGGCGTGGTCCGTGTACGGTATGTGTAAGGATACGTAACGGGCTAAGTACTAGCCATACCTAAAGGTTTTATACAGTGGGATACGGTAACTTCTTTTAATTTGTCGCTATACCTTAATAGTAAACTTTATTTAACACCTACTTGGTTTACTATCATAGGTCAGATTATAACATACTATTAAGGTTTTTTTTGAAAGGAATATTACTTATAATAGATTAATCGATAATAAACATTTATAATTTTACGTTATACTTGAGAGTTATCAGAGAGGATACGCCATCAGCGAATACCTAATCCTCTACCTTTATAAATATACTTTCTACTCCATTTAAGTCAATTAAACCCGATATTTCTCATTTATAAAATACCATAAATTATATCGCATCAGTTATAAAGTAATTATAATGACCTAGTTAATCGACTTTAACTATTGACTTTACGTCCGACTTTACTTAGGTTATAACTAAAATTAAGTAATTCGAAGTTAAATTGGCCGCGATCTATACTGGATTTTTACCAACTTAGGGTAAGCTAAAATGATATAACCAATCATAATTCGACAGATTTGTTTTTAAGTGGGAGGAAACACGCTAAACGACCGAATTCATATTGAAAGCCATTAAGATATAAATTAAAAAAGGTTGGTATACGTTTTTTAACCTTTAGGATTGTTATACGGTGGCGGTAAAACAAACCGTTATAACGTATTATTAAACCGGCGGATACGAAAATATATATAATACTAGCAAGTTTTTCGATTATATTAAGGCTGTTTTTAACAACTCGTATCACGTGAATAAAGTATTAGTCTAATTAAAGGGATTGGTCATTAACGATAAAAATATATAAGTATTATTCGTTATTAAATTTGAAATACTTTCAATTTAAATTAATAAACTAAATTGACCTTCGGCCACAAAGTGTAACTATTTATGCTTTCTCATATAATTATGTATTCGCGATAAATCCATTACAGTAGGCGTTAACCGGATGAACTATGTTGTAACCTTGAAGAAGTACCGTAAACTCGCCAACGAATTAAAGTCTTTAAATTTAAAACGACGTTTTAATCGTTAATTAATGAAATTCGTACATGCCTAATAGCTGGATAAAAATACAGTTATAATAAGGGTTTATAAATTTTAGGTATTCTTATTCAAAGGTCGTGATAATTGCGAATAATCATCTGAATACCGTAGCTAATTATCCTAGCAAACCCGTTCAGTACGCGTTTAGGACTAAAGACCTAGAGCGATGTAGATAACGGTAAAAAAACGTTAGACTAAGCTCATTATGAAGCGTTACGTACATTAAAGCTCGTCGGACTATTATTAACTTGATTATAAACTCCTCCCAGCATTACCTTTTACGCAAGTGTATACGGTTTATGTCGAAAAAGTGAATAAAAATTTCTCATTAACGGAGACGAAGAAAGCCTAACTCCTAAATATAGTTTCATTTAAAGGTTACATAACCTTAACGGTATAATTATAAAATCGAGTAAAAAGGGGTTTAATTTAATTGAAATACGTATAAATAAGGATTTATTTTTCATCCATATGTTTTTAAAAAATACCTACTTTCCAAATACTTAAATCGATTTCAAATACGATTATTATTATATTAAAAGTAACGTTTTAATATAATGATCAACGATCAAGTAAATTCAGCTATTATATTTGAAAAATCTAGGTACAATATTGGTGTTACGGCAGAATACATATATTTACCAAATAGCCAATTTTCGTATAAATATTGATATCTAGTCGAAGCAGATATTAGAATATATTATTCCTGGAATAATATGTGATATAATTATTGTAATACTTTAAATACAATATTGATGGGTAACTTTAAATGTTGGCTATAGTCGTTTACTTGTTTATTAATAAAAAGGGTTAGTTATCGACGCGATAATAGTACGCCTTAGGTCGGGGGATATACGGGGCGTAATAGGATCAATTCTATTGGTTTCATAAAACGTTTGTATCGAAAGGTATAATATACGGGAGATTAATTCCAGTAAACTTTTGCTTTAAGTTTTTACGAGATAACACGGATTCTCTAAATAACGGCGACGAATATTATTAAAGAAGAAAATAATTAGTTACATTTCCCACCAAAATTGGCAAAATTTCGTAATTTATTCGATAAGGATAAATTTAAAGCCTTACCTCTATATAAAAGGAAACTCGATCATTATATTCATATTAAACAGAACAAAGATAAATTTTTACTTCAACGACTTTAAAGAATATTATATTCGATATTACATAATTAACGTTTTAAGTTTCAACGATAGATTATAAAGTTAAAAAATAAGGGCTGGACTCGAATAAGGTTTTTATCGTTTATAACGCTGGTATTATTTATTTTTGAACTGGGGGAGGGATAGCGGTTTCATATCGATTACCTCGTATTAAATAAAATTATCGAGTAAAATCGTTTCTCTTTACCTTTAATTAAAGAGACCCTACGTATATTGTCGAAGTCGACGTAACTTATGAAGTTGAATATTTAAACGGCTTTTTGACGTATTTAGGTTAAATTTGAATAGGAAGAATTAATAGTGTTTCGTATGTGGTTCGAGTTATTTAAATAGTTAATTATCTCCTTTAGGTTGGCGGAAGCGTTGGCGATGTTTTAACCATATATTAATTATACAATAACATATATTCTAAATGATTTTATTACAACGTATATAAACAAGTTTTTGGTTTTTTTCCCGTTACTAAATAGGATTATATAACGAAATGTCGTGTGATTTTAGGATGTTTTCGTAATACGGGGTTAAATTTGGATTTAAAAAAGTGTAACTTCGTGGTTCGGAAGGTAAAATACCTAGGTTTTATTATAACGGTTAGGGTAGGCATTCGAACCGACCCCAAGAAAGTTTAGGTAATATTTAAGTGGAAGTTATTACGTATTATTCGAAAGGTTTAAAGCTTTTTGAATATTGCCAACTTTTATCGTAATTTCATTAGCAAATTTTCCGAGTTAACGGATTATTTCGTCCGACTAACAAAAAAAAAGAATTCGTTAAGCTTGGATAAAGCGGGAAAAACGTGTATTTTGAAATTTGAAGGATAATTTTGTTACGCCCTCGATTTCAATATAATAAGATTTATATCCGTTAACGATAGTAAAAATGGAATATTTGTAAATGGCGTTAAAATAGAATTTGTTATAATGGGATAAGGATAGTATCCTGAAGTTAGTAGCTTACTTTTTCATAAAATGAATAAATACGAAATATAACTACACTATTTACTATACAAAGCTTTTCGCGGTAGTATTTTGTTTAAAAACGTGGTCGTCCAAATTGCGTAGTATCCGTAACTCGTTTAAGATCTTGATGAATTATAAAGTATTGGAATATTTTTTTAACCACGTTTAATTTCGGAACGCCAGACTAAATTATCCGAAATTATTTCTCTTTTTGAATGATATTTACGGTCTAAGCCATAATTTGGGGCACCTGTTTGAATACGTTGACCTATAAATTATAAGATAAACCTGAAGTTCAAGAACGCTGTGCGCAAGTCTTCCAGCCCATTTTTATTGTTATCTTAAATGTGGCAAAAATGGACTTATAAATTAAAGGAAGGTATATTATAGCGGATTATATAGATGGATGTATCAAGACGGAGGTTTGGTTGTTAGATTGTGAAGACATATACTTTAAGGGTAGGTCGAAGGTTTTCGAAAAGTTGCCGAAAGCGGGACCTCCCCGGGTCCGGCTCGCATCCGGATTGTTATTAAGAATAACGTCGGGGAATTCTAATACGCTAGGACCAGTAATACCGCTACGGACCTGGCCCGCGTTAAACTCGTTAACAAAGTTAACGTTGAATAATCACCTTATTTTCAGCTTGGGTACTTTAACGGAATTTTAAAATTAAAAATTAATAAATGACCCGTTATATAAGGTTTACCTATTAGTCATCTTTAAAGGCGTTAAGTGTTTCCTAAGTAAAACCCGATGATTGGTGTAAATTACGGATTACGGGATTAATTCACGAGGTATGTTACGTTATCGTAGCCGTTTATAGTTACCTAATTAATAATTATTAACCATAAAGATTATATAATAGACCTACGATTCGTTTATTATAGGTTATCCGGGTAAAAATATCCTATTTCTCTTTTTTGACGGGATTACTATAAAAAGGGTATAATTATAAATATTCGACGTTTATATCGAATATATACGTAATGAACCGAAGTAAAACCTCGTTATACCTTATAATAAAGCCTTTGTCAACACCTTCATATTCTAAATAAATATTAAATATATATTTACGTTGATTTTATAGTTAACCTAACAGTTACTAAAGGCGCCTTTGGATATTTATTAGTTATTACGAATCTCTTTTTTCAAGTTCATATAGCTGAAGTTTATATGGTTTATAATTACCAATACGTGTGCGGAATGCTTCCAAGATATATAGTGGAAATTTTATGGTCTTCCGGCTTTTATCATTAGTAATTGCGAGTTGAATTAAGTAAAGGTATTTGAAACGACTTCATAATTTTTAATAGAAGTTGAACAACCTTTATTCATGACTTATTACATATAAATAAATCACGATGTTAAACGTGTAAACCAGGAAGTTGAAAGGTATTTATATATGGTTATCGCCTTTTCTTAATACGATTAAACTTTATATTTACCTGTTTATTAATTTACTTTAAATAACCGAAAGTCGATGGTTACCGGGTTTAACGCAAACCGTCTGATAAATAGGTATAAAATATCACCTATTTTAAAAGTAAATAAGAATACGAGGTCGTTAACCAGTTCGGCAGGGCGAGTCATTATATTTTTAGTATACTTATGCAAGGGTACAAAGTAAGTTTAGGCGATGGTATTATATATTTAGTAATAAATAAATTCGGTAGCGAACTGTCGGCAACGTTTTGCAAAACGGTATAAAGTAAGGGACTTGGTTTAACTGAACCTACGTAATATTCAAACCAATTACCTACGTAAAAAGCTTAATTAGCTTTATAATTAATTTTAGCTCGTCGATATTTTGAATCCGTTCAATATTGTTTAAAATATTTCTAGTAAATACCTTATATTTTACGTAAATTTGATCAAACGGGCGGTTTCAAACCCCCCTTTCTCGCAAACTTTATCCGATATTTGTTTAATACAAGTTTTGGTTGCTAAAGATATAAAAAAAGGGTATACACGGAAAATTTGAAGTTTAAAATATTTTCGCGGTAAAAACGGGGCAGGGCGGGGTTTGCTTTATGTTAGTTGAGTAAAGGGGCTTTAATTAGCCGGAGTAGGAATTGTTAAATACCTACTAGTATATGATGAGCCTAGATAAATTTAAAGCGAAATAAGGGGATATTCGGGCTTCTAATAACCCGGTATTTCGACGTTGGCGTCGAGCTTATATCGAGTAACTTACGCGACAAAAGCTATCTTTACCTTTGAAGTAATACATTTTTTATCCAAAAAGAGAAGAATTATAACCAATTATATTATAATATAATAGGCAAGGTTAAATAAATATTATCTAACTTCCTTTAATAAGTATCTAACCGTAAAACGGCTTTTACCACGAGTTATTTAATATTTACTTATTCGTTATTATTATCCTTATTAGGGTTTAGCGAGTAATGGCGTTATTAACGTTAAAGGACTTATTATAATTAACTTTGGATATTAGGAGATGCAAGTAGAAGAACATGACGAGAAACGTAGCGGACGCTATAAGGAATCGACGAAAAAGGTTAGTAAAAGGTGGGAAGAGCATAGAACGACGCCGAGGATGAAAGATAGCATTAAAAAGATAATAGTTAGAGGAAGCCGACGATAACGGCTAATAAGGAGTGGGGCTAGGGGTGGGGCGAAGAGAGCGACCTTTTATGCGAGTTACCAAAGACTATAACCTATTAGTTTAGACCCGGGCGATGCGATCAACCCGAGTATGATCCCCTACCCGCTTGTGGTTTACTCAATTAGCTTATTTTTAACTAAGGTTAGCAAATAAAATACGAGTAAAATCGAAACTCGTACAATTAGGCCTTAAATATCGTTCGTTATACTTTACAAGACGTAACATATATTAGCCATAAAATATATAGCTTACGTAGCGATATCATTTTGGTTATTTAGCTTGAAATTACGAAAATATATACAGCGGACGTTAAAAAGGGTTAAAGTAAAGATGTTACGAGTTAACGTACGATTAGCCGAGAAAATCTTGTCACGGTAAATAAACGATATTGTAAAGAGTAATAAAGGAGTTTTAAAAGAAAGTGGACCCAGGAAAAAAGGGTGACGAGAATGTATGATAAAAGGGATAACGGCTTGTACAGCTAGTAGGGTAATGATTCCTTATACCCGAATAATATCTCGAAACCAGGTAAACTAATTAACCTATTTAAAAAGGGTGGGGGTGAAAACGGGCCAATAACCCGAGACATTTCCTTCCCGTTTATAGGCAAGGTACAAAATGTAACTTTTATTTTTGGTAATAGTAACTAATTATGTAGGGAAGCGCGTAAACCAGGAGAGGCCGCAAGTAAGCTTATCCTTTAAATATATTACAAAGAAGGGTTAAATTGCGGTCGTATTTATTATAAGGTTAATTGATAAGCTTAATTTATTATAAACCTTTAGACAGGTAAAATAATTTTACCCCTAATAACTTCAGATATAAATAAAGGGAATACCGGAATGAAAAACGCGGTTAATATACGATATATACGCGTCCTTAACCTATAAATAGGGGAACTCACTTTTATATTCGTTGGTATTGAGGACGTGTAAATCGTCTATAACGTAAAAGAGCTATAAAAGGCAGTTAGCGATGAGTATTCGTATATAATAAGGCAACGTATTTTACGAGGCGGCTTATTATTTTAATTAAAGGCGCCGACGGCGATATAACTCAAGTTAGGTTAATTATATAAGTTATCTATAAAAACGAAAAAAGATGAGAAAGTATTACGAAATATTTGCGGCAAATTATAGTTGTAATTAAAGGGTAGTAGTAATATTATTACGAAAAAGAATGGATAATGAAGTAAGGACGATGATGTAAAAAGGAAAAAAAAAGGAAAATTTAAAATCTACGGAGAGATCCGTATTTATCAATACCAAGGGACCGGATTCGATAGGGGCTACGTATTATATAGGATATATTAAATGGTATTACCGGTAGGAACAAGGTATTATACGACGCGTAAAAGGGTAAATTATTCGGCACCAATGGTAAAAAGAATATATTATACGGCATACCAAGGGGCGCGTCATTCGACGTTGACGGCGTAGGGTTAAAGCAGCTGATACGTGAAACGGTACATTAAGGGCGCGTTATATGGCATCGGTAGCTTAGGGTCGAATCGGCTGATATATTATACGACGCGTTAAAAGGATAAGTTATACAACACCAAAAACAACAAGAATACCTTATACGATAAGCTAAAGAGCGCGTTATACAGTGTCGGCGGCCTAAAGTTAAACTGGGGTTAAACCGGTTAATAGGTTGAAAGGTACGTTAAAAGCGCATTATACGGTGCCGGTAACCTGGAGTCGGATTGACCGATACGTTATACGGCGTGTTAAACGCCGCGTTCCCGGTTTGCGCCCGGTCTACACATTAGACGAGTAAGGCCCGCGCCCCGAGTTTAATTGGCAGAATGCCGCAGCTCTTATAGCATCTGTGGGAAAGAGGAACATATTATAAACTCAGATTATTGGCCATTAAATTTATAGGTTACGTAACTATACATATAACGGGATAAGCAATACCCGTCCAAGCCCGATTTAGACGCGGACCGGGCGCGTTCCGTACACGGAATATGTAAGGGCACGTAGTGGGCTGAGTACTAGCTATGCCTATAGGTCCTACACGATGGGACATGGTAACCTCTTTTAGTTTTCCGCTGTACCTCAATAGTAAACTCCATTTGGCACCTACTTGGCTTACCATCGTAGGTCATTCTATAACAGTATATTCCATAAATTTATACGTTCTTTCAGTAACGAAGGTGATCATTCCTGGTTTCACCGGTAAGGACACTTGGAAAAATAATTGAAAAACTATCAGCTGAACCATATTTCAAGTAAAATATTAAATAATGATTCTAATTTGATATTGCAATTAGTATTAATCTTATCGTTATACTTCTCGTTATTAAACTAAATTTTACGAAGGTTGGTATCATCGTATAATTTGTATGTACCATAGTCGCATTTCAAGTGATAAGAGTATTCTATCATTCCTATAGGTCGTCTCGATTTTAGGGATAAAAATGTTGGTAAATAGTCTATTTATTTTTAATAGAGTTCGTGAGAAAGGTTAGTAATTGTTTGAATAGTAGGTTTGTGGGGTAAGCCGGGTTTCTTGGTAGTAGAGACTTTATTTGCGTTGAGGTATTTTTATATATATAGGAATCTCATTCAAGTTAGCCTTGTTAAGGATTTCCCCATTTGGTTTATTTAGGTTTCTATTTTATTAATATATGATATTAGGGATTAGGCTTTATGCTCAGAATGATAAAAGCTAAAATTTCTTTATATAAAATAGTTGCGCGTTATAATATTAGAGTAATAGGATTTGAAGAACTTATTCGAATAGATTTTGGAATATGAATTTAAAAGCGCATATAGGAGTGTTAAGTAGCAGGTTGTTAACAATACATTTACACTTATACTTTATGATGTATCCAATAGATCAATCTGTCGCGTATTTGTAAATTACGCTCCTAAAATTATTTTGCTCCCTTATTTGTTTGAATGAGGGATTTTTAGTTTGTGTAAATTATATTTCAACCCTATATCAATCGATTAGTTTACTTTTTTCAGCAAAGTTAAAACCAATTGTCGAAATATTCGTTAAAGTTGTGAATAGAATAGGAGTTATGATTAGCCTTTTCTGAGCAAGTACGAAGGATGGGTTAGCCAACGTAGAAGATAAGAAATCATAGAGCAGCATTTTTCGTCGACATTCATAAAATATATTCCATTGTTTATGTATTTGAAAAATATGGTAGTATGGGTTTAAATGGACTTTTTTGTCGGGTCGATGTCGATATTAATTTTAGTATTGTCGATGACAATTATCATAATTGTGTATTTATATGTTAAATTAACAATTTTGAGGTAGAGTTAAAAATGATTAAGAAAAGTGGGAATTCATTCATTTATAGTCAAAGAGGTTTGAGATTGAACGAGTTTTCAACGTCTCTATTTAAAAGTTTGTTAACTTTGGATATCATGGCGATTTTGGTTTAACTTTTCACGATTTATAGTAGTGAATCTTAACGTATAAGTTTTGAAAACGGAATGATTCAGTTGTTTCAATAGTTGAGCGATATCATTGTTAATTTTGTATTACAGTAATGATCAAAGCAACTTAAACACTTCATTGACTTGCTGCTAAGAAAACCAAGCTAGGTTTGTAGGATAATTTTGTAAAATTGTTCTTTTTACCTTGCATAATTGCAACGCGTATCCAAAAAGTAACTTCTTCGGTTACCCAATTGTTTCATATTTAACCTGATAGGTATTAATCAGTTTTGGTAGGCCTTTAATATTATAATGAAGTAGATCCAAATTGAACTCAAAGTAATTGATATTATAATGAAAATTGTGGTTTAATTTTCAGTTTAGCAGATCGGTAGCCAGTCTCTATATTAGTTTATATAGGCAACCACCCACTCATTCCCTACACTGAATTGAGAATTGAACTTGCAGTTATTGTCGTTGGCTTATATATACTATAATCAACTGATTTTTCAACATTTTTTATTTTACTAGTTTTTCAGTTTACTCTCTTTTCAAGTATATCCTTTAAGTAAACCGTAACAAAAATATGAAGAATGAAGTTTAATATTTGTCTTATATAGTATTGAAATGAACTTGATGTTTTATAATATAAGATATTGTCAAAAAAAATTTCAAACCGGTTTTCATGGGAACAAAAAATATTTTTCTTTTTTTTTCTGTTTTATAAATATTCTTCAAATCGTAAATTATGACCATGATTCATAATTATATTTTTTTGCAAATATAACTAGAAAACTTACATTCTACCAATTGTGTATCGATTATAAGTTTCGATGATATTTGTTGCCTTATGCCTTCGTTAAATATATATTTAAGTATTTAGAAAATTAGTAAAGGTCAATGAAATAAAATAATGAATTTAAGTTTCTTGAATAAATTCTTTACTTGAAAGTAATAACAATCTTTATAGATGAAAAAAATATTCGAAACAAGAATAACTCGAGATAAACATAATGAAAACGTTTCATATAATATATTAATGTAAGTGTGGATATTACTACATATCCTCATAAATAGTATATATAGAGCAAGTAGCAGTGTACTGTATTTCAGGGTGTACTCCTGCAGGGTTCACGATAACGTGTCACACTGCAGGCTATACTCTTGTAAAACGAAAATTGCTCCATACATGGATCGGTTTGGAATGACTCTTCCAGACCGACGGCAATGCGTGGATCGGTTTAGAATAAGTATTTCAGAGTGATACATAATGAGTAGAGGTCTCATAAGCTCTTACCTGTAGCTTGTACCTTTAAATGATTTTTCTTAAATTATTATCTTTTATATTATATATACCAATCATTCTGATTACATTTTTAAAACCTTATGTTTAACTGAATATTATAGATTTAAGACCTTACCGATACTAATCAATTGCCAAATCGGTCGATTATAAATAGCTTTGAAATAAAAAAAAATATAAATTAAATACATATAATGAGATATTGTAACGGTTTTAACTGTTTGTGCTGTAACACTTCATTTTTACGAAAATTAAAAGTCGACGGGTATAAAAACTATAAAAACTAAGTAACTTTAAAAACGACAACTTTAATACAGTACTATTAACATTTGTTTAGCGCTTTATCTATTTAAATTCCCGTTACTCTTCCATTAACCCTTATTTAGAGTTTTAATGTATCCGGGAATTTTTTTTTGGAAAGCATCCTGTTATATACCAGTCTAAGTAAGCCAGAACTACCAAGTTTCGAAACCTTTAATTGAAACCTATCAGATTTCAACATTTAAACTCCTCCTTTAATCCAAAAGTGGTTATGACATACCTATCCGAACTAATCGCTTTAGTTAGAGCGATTACGTATGTAACAACCAAACTGATTACTTTAACAAGTTTGGTTATAATATACCAATCTGAACCGACCACCAAATACCGGATTATATAACGCATATTTTTACAATTATACCTTTTATTTTCCCTATTCGCCTTATAATTCCTCTGCCATATTCGCTTTATACTTCCTCTGCCCTATTTAACTTTTCGCGCTCGCTTTACGTGTTTTAAATTCCTTTTTTGTAACGTTTAAGTTTTCCTTAACCGTTTGGCTAACGTAATATTACCAAACGGTAATAAAATCGATTTAAAACGCTTAACTGGTTTATAATCACGCTCTATTTATCGTTTGAAATTTATTTATCATAGTAAACGTTAATAAACCTTATTTTAATTAGTTTAATTACCTTATTTACTTTATATTTACTATTTGTAAAACGTATTACCTTAAAAGTTTGAATTTTAACGAATTTGAGATTCTACTACGGCTTAGAATTACTAATTTCAACCGTTTTAAACATACAAAATACGTATATAAATCATCAATTCGAACATCCTCAAGACATTTACAAATTATGGCCCTAAAACTAATAATATTGGAAGAAGCTAATACCTACTTCAACCTTCTGGTTAAAAATATGGGAATTAGGAAGGTTATAAATCATGAAATCGACTTAAGCCTTTGAGATAATACCATCGGTTCGCCAGTTGAAGATTTTGACTTATATACGGTAAACATATAAATTTTAGCCGTTATATTCCGTTACTAAAAAGAGAAAGACCAAGGAACTAACCTATTAAATGATTTTGATAAAAACTTTTTGAATTGGAAGTTAAATATGTAGCAAATGGTATATCTCACTATTACTAAATCTTTACGAATACGATTACGAATTAAATGTATTAATACCCTAGCAGGTAGGAATGACCGCCTTATAAAATCCTCATTCGAAATAATATAACTCGTCGACGTACCGGATTCGAAAAATGAAGATTTGTACCTAACTAAATTTATAAAAAGATTTTGTATTATATAGTAAAAGAAATTTTTATTAAAACGACGAAGATGAGGCATAAAACGACATAGTCTTGTACCTGTACCATAAGCCAAAAAAAAAGATCCCTATGGAAAAAAACGACTACAATCCCTATTAATTACATAAGTATAATATACCCTTACGCTAATATATACTGTGAAATAGAACCGAATATTGAATCACTCCCTGGACACTAAAAATAACCTAATTGGTTATAGCGGAAACGGCTGGAATACTAAAAACAACCCGATCGACTACGGAAGGAACGGCTAAAACATAGAAAACAACCCAACCCAAAATTTAACGAACGGTATAAAACGCTAATACGTACCTTATAAACTAATAATCGAAAACAATGACCCTTATCGTGACCTCCCACCGCACTGCTTTTCCACGGATAGAAACGACCCTATAAAGTTAATTAATTTTACCAAGTTATGGAATAAAGATAATAATTACAGTGGCGAGATGTACGACGTATTGAATAACAAAATACGTGTAATACTTACTACTTGTAAAAGATTGAATATTGAACCATCCCTATTTTATATTATTTTATTTAATATACCTTTCGGACAAACTAAGGATTAATGTACATATCAATTTACGTAAGTGGATATATTATTAAAGTATTATAACCGTCTAAAGTCTTACTTCAATAAGAATTTTAATTATAAACTTTACCATTAAAAACAAACCGATACGACTTGAGATTTCGTGAAAAACTAATAGAAAAAGCTTAAAAAAACCCGTAGGAAATATTTATAGCCTTATTAACTAATTTTCAAAAATGTTAGGCAGCCTTCAAACCGGAATATAAATGTAATAAACTGTTTATTCAAGAAATGACGAAAGTTTGTAGCGGGAACCTAGATTTCGACTTTACAATTTTTAAATCGAAAAAGAGCCTAAAAGCTTTTCGTATAAGTTTTAGAATATTATTTAAAACCTTTCTACGCCAATAGAAGAACCTCAGCTTAGCATTCTTAACTAATGAAATTGAAAGCGAAGGTTAAATTATTGATATAAATTTTACCGAAAACACTTACCATATCTTGAATAAAAGGTTTTAAAGTATACTCGAAGTAAAAAGATCGCCTTAAATACAGCTACCAAAAAGAGAGATATAAAGAAATAAAGGAAAAAGTAATTATAACCGAAGGCGATCCTACGAATAAGGATAATACGTATTACGGTCGTAGTGATATTAACGAAATGGTATACGAAACCCCATAAATACATAAAAATACTATATCGTTCACGGTAAAATCGGCTACTAGTTTATAAACCACCTAGTTCACAAGCAAATTCGAATGAAACGACAATTTTAGGCTGATTATATATTTAAGGATCGGATAAAAGTCAATTTTGTAACATACGTAGCTCAATATAGAAGTATAGATAACGAACTAAATACTTACCTTTACAAAAATATATCCGAAAAAGTCGACGATAAGTATAATCATGTTTATCTATTAGCTTACGACGATAAAAACGCCTAACGTATTTTTGCCGGCTTACAGGACGCCTCCTTTATATATATTACGAACCTGGATTCCGTAAACAAAGTATTTAACGCCCATATGGCGTCGTAATTCAAGATCTTCAACAGATACGGAAATAGGTTTTATGGCATTATACCTAATATTAACGCGGCCGAAATTTTAATAGCTAGGAAACGGAAATTCGACGCGTTTGTAATGGAGTTTCCGAAGTTTCGGCTAAACCGTATAAGGGAATATCGAAAAGTCCTATTTGGTAAAGGTAAAGCGTCGTCGCTCGGAACGGTTATTATAAATACGCGTTTCGGAGCGATTAAGTTTTACGTAATCAACTTTAAAATAACATTTATACTTTTATTAGCTTATATAAATTAGTTCAGAATTCAGGTTCGGAATAAGATTAACCAGTTTATCCGCCCCTTAAATAGTATATCCATACCACTCCGGCTTAAGTTTAAGCATTTATAATTCTTCCCGGAAATACATATAATTAAAGCTATTTACCTAACTTAATCGGAGTTATGAACATTATACTAACGATTTGGATACCCAGTTACCAAACGCCTTTTATATCTGTTTTACATCGTAGGCTATATAGATATAGGGAAAAATACACTTAAAGTTATTGAAAAGTTTTGTTATAAGTACCAGCTCAACGTATAGGCCTTACGAAGGTTTAAATTACGTCCTTAAAACGATGGAAACTTTAATTAAGAAGTCATTATTAATATCATATATTTAAATAGCTAACCGGTCCTCTATGAGGTCGATACGGCAACATTATTTTAAGTCGCTAATTTTACAAGGAGTGCTTTTTCTTTAAACTATTAGGATGCTTTGGTTAATTATGAGTAATTCTTTTTCCAGGCATTCAAATTACATTATGTTCAACGTTGGTATGGATTTTAATTTTTACGAATAGTGTACAAAGGTTCAGAAAGCTAGTAACGAGTGTAAATAGATCCTAATAAAAGTCTTATAAGGTATTAGAAAGTGTAAATAATATCACGAACTACTGAAGAAAGCGTATATCGTGTTTTCCAAGAAATTAAAAGGTATTAAATTTGAAGACTTTATTTTTTAAATAACGGTTAATGCCATTAATAATACTTTTAGTCTAAGTAGGTTTATCTTTATGATCCTTGTCTTTGGTATCTATCTGAAGATTTACATAGACTTTGTCTTATTAACATTTATAATATAAAGAGCTAATATTATGACTAAGGCTATAGCGGTACTACGCTTATTACGAGTAAAAAACAATATATCCAAAGCGTTAGTTACAAGAAATAGCCTACGTGAAACTTGAATTTTGAATTTACTATTACAATTTAAAGTTTTCATTTGGGAAACGAAAGAGGGATGGATTGGCTTTTAGAGGATCAACGGGTTTCAAGGACACGATATGTTTTATTGATTTACTAAACGGGACGAATTCGTTTCTCTAAATAATAATACAATAATATAAGAGAGAGATGGAAAAGAACGGCCCGAAACCGTAGGACGAATAAAAACGCTTACAAAACATTACTTAAAACGATGAATTTAAGATAAATCTAACTTTAGCCTTACCCCTAAAATACGAATCCAACCCGACTACATTAAATAAAAGCGGCTTATTTGTACTAACCCCATTAAAACCTCGCTACCGAGAGAGCCCCTTCGACTTAAAAATAAAAAAAAGCCTTATAAACTTTACTACGGACTTTTTTATCACGTAAAAGGAAATGAAAAACTGTGAGGTTAGCCTAAAGCTTCGCCGCAAAGATATTATCACCACTCTAAGTACCATATTTATATAGTTTTCCTAAACGAAAATCTTAGCTTTAATCGATTAAGGTGTATTTCGTTTTAAATGTTTCAACCCAGCTATCTACGATGTTTACAAGATCCTTCTAACCCGAATCGTTTACGAGGTTGAAAATAAAACCGAAATACCTTATGAAAATAATCATTTAGTTATAAAAAGATATAACGACGAAGGTAAAAAGAATATTATAACCTAATTACCTACATTGCAACAGGCTAAAAATCGCCTGATCTTTACATTCGATTGCTTTCTCAGAGACTTATATAACTTGTGTGTTAAACTTCGAGATATAATATAAGCTTACACCTAATTCGAAAAACGGCTAAAACGACGGATGTACGCTGATATGCCTAAAGATTGTAGGCAATATTACCTACCCAATACGATTTTACGTATTATAAAATTACTTTACAGCCTAAACAAAGCCGTTGTTTACTGATATAACACCTATTAAAAACATTATAAGGAACAACTCGAAATAACGAATTTTTCCTTTGACACATATTTATTAGTATTAACGGCCCGTTCGAAGTGCTTTACACTAACGGGTATATAGATGGACGATACTTTAACGCTATATAATTCCTCGTTTTCCGTATTTAAAAAGAAGAAACATTTAAAAACCGACTTAAAAGCTGAACCTAAAATGCACCTAACGGAGGACTATGTAATCGATTTTAATATCGTTACTATTACCTTCCGAAACGGCACTTTAAGCCTTACGAAAAAGGGGCAGCAGGATAAAATTATTTTTATTGCTTAAAATGACGCAAAACAAGCCGATGAATACAGGTGTTAACTTAAAAGCAGCGCTTAGGTTACCTTTATAATACAATTAAAGGCAATATTTAACCTCTTTGTCGTTGAGTAATGCCGAACCGATCCGATAGAAGATATATATAAGACGATTAATAAACGTTTTTGGTAGCAAGTATACAATTTAAAACGCGGCTTGTAATTTATACCACTAGATATAAATACTACAAAGCTATTTGTTTTTACTAACGGCTTTTTCGCTAATAACAACAACTGTAATTCACAAATCAGTTTCGTCTTAATCCTTGGTAACGAAATACCGGCGCGAAACGGCTTTACGTTTCGAGGAAACATTATTTGTTAAAGCTTTACTAAGTGTAAAAGGGTAAAGCAGAGCGTCATGGATTTAAAAATATATAATATAATTAAAGACTTCGATTCGGGCGTCACTATAACGATAATAATCCGAATAATTATTTTCAACTTTAATTTATGCCCTTTTTACCTTATTATTTATGTTAACTCTTTTTCACTTTAAAAGTAATTAATTAAATCGATATTACCAATGAAAAGCGGTTGATAATTAATATTATAACATTATACGAATTTTATAAACGATGGGAAATCAAGGAAACCAAATGAATTAATAACAAGTTAAATCCGGCAAACGTAACAATAAAGGCTACACCGAATGGTATATTGAAAATTCTTATATTTATAAGTATTCTATTTATTCAATTTACTAAAAAGGTTTTACAACCCTAATAGGCTACTACATTATACTAACTTTTGCTAACTCGGATCGACCTATCGATACATTTCGTGTTGATCCATATTTTACCTTTATTCAAACGGGCTTTTCTCGCTAATCACCGATTTTACCTTTATTAGTTACGACTATTTACGTCTAACGACATCGCACCGATTCTGATATATTACCTTTCTATTTTATAATTTAAATCACGTTTATTACTTTAAACGATTATTTTGTAAAGAGCCATAAAATTACTATGTAACATAATACATTATAGGTGGGTACGCAGACCCAATCTAGGGGTATTCATTTACTATTAAATGGAGATGGTGATGCCATCGCGTCCTCACCATGTTCTCCGTCGCTTGTAACTTTTATATTAACGCTACCGCCATTACCATTAATGATATTATTGACGTTAACGAAAATATCACCCTATACCTTATTAATTATGCCTCTAGGCAAAGGTATAAAGGAGGGATTACCCTTTTCGAGGCAATGTGTAATAACGTTGTCGAATTCGCTTACATAGTATATACGTAGGCCCCGTTTCCAGGCGGTGACGGCGACTACCATTTCTCTAGTCCACCGATTAGCGCCTACTACTAATTAATATTAGCTTATTTTAGTTACTTGCGACGATTTGTTTTTCGAATCGCCCTAAACGATATATTTCTACCAATGAATATCTTTGAAATTCGATTAGAATTTACTAAAGAACCGGCGGGCTCGTAACACGGCTTCGGCCTACGGCTCCAGAACCACTGAAACGAAGGCGTATGAGTTTCTAGTCCATTCGTAACGGTAGTAGTGAACCGAGAGGTCTCTACTTTCATAACAATTACTAATAAACTTGTCTGCAGCCGCGGACGCGATATACGATACGTAAAGCGTATCTATTAACGGCCTAGAACTACGGATCTAAATACATTAATTTAATGTTTAATGCGTCAAAAAGTCTTTACGATGTACTTTAACGATACGTAGCTTGAAATTGCGGAAAAAACCCGCCTTTTACTCCTGATTTACAAAAGGAGGGGTTAAAGGCTTACAAATGAAGTGACCAAAATATTATAAACCTTAGCATAATTATACTAAATTACACTTACGGCGTAAAAGGGCCCCCACGGGTAATGGAGTCTTTACTAGTAGGGAGAGGGTAAGGTTTATAACTTTAGAAGCCCCCTATTCCTCCACTTGAGAGCTGGGAAAAGGGGGAAAAAAAGAGGGAGGGGAAGGGGGCAAGACGGAGGCGACAGCGGGGCTAGGTGATGTGGCGGAGGCGGGACTAGGCGACGTAGCGGCGGTAGCGGCGGGACTTGGCGGCGTGGTGGCGAGCGAGGTGGCGGGTGCAGGCGGTGTAGCGGCGATGAAAGAAATAACACCCGACGAAGGCAGGCTACTGCTATTAATGGTGGTGGTAAATACAGTAACGGTATTAACGGCGGCAACGGCGGCGGTGGCGACGCGCCGCCGCTCGCGAGCAGACGACGCCTTACAATTGGATTTTTACGCGTTATCTGGACAGATGAAGGGTTAATAATAGGTATTAGTTAAGTAACCTCCCCATTAAAACGACTTGTTTTGGTTAAAGGAAATAAAGGAAATATGGAGATACGACGTGATTTATTTAATGGAAATAAAGGTGAAAATAAAGTAGGGGATTTGCATTTACTTAAATTACGCGCTTTCAAAAGAGAAAAAAAAGGAGGTTATGCCTAAACCAATAACGATATAACTTTTTATATTGACCTAACATGTAATTACGTAAATATCTTTACGTAGTCACCCCTACACGATGACTTTTATTAAAAACATTAAAAAACGTTATTACTTACTATATCGCCCTTATTCAACTATATGAATCAGGCCCGAGCTACGAATACCTCTTCAGGAAAACTTTACTAATCCCAGCCGAATTTAAAATATCATATTGGTTAAACTTTATTAATTCTAGCCGAACTTACTAATTTGGATCTTTTGCATTTAATGCGGCAACAATGATACTATCATTATGGAAACTTACTAATTTGGATATTTTGTAATTAATATGACAATAATAATATTACTATTAAACCTACTAATTTAAACCTTTGTAACCACAACCCAATTATTAATAATGAACTATAAATATGGAATATCTAAATAAAAAAGAAAAGATTACCTATATGGATATTACTACATACCCTTATAAATAGTATATATAAGGCAAGTAACAATACACTATATTATAAGGTATACTTCTATAGGGTATACGATAAAATGTCATACTATAGGCTACACTTTTACAAGACACAAAGTTCTCTATACATGGATTAGTCTAAAATTTATTCCAAGACGAACGGCAATGCATTGATCGGTCTGGAATAGCTATTCCAAACCGACGATAATGCGTAAATCTGGTTAGAAGAATTATTTCAAAGTGATACGATTAAGGTGGAGGGCTTATAAGCCCTCACCTGTGGCGTGTATCTCTGGATGCTTCTTCTTGGATTATAATCTTTTATACTAAAACTACCAATCATTCTGATTACTCTTCAAAGACCTTATGTTCACGCGAATCTTATAGGCTTGAGACCTTACCAAAAGTAAGGTAATAGACTTACTGATTGACCCATAATGTTACCACTGTTGAATTTTCCACTTCTTTATATGTACATTTCAATATTGTTTTAATCAGCGAAAAATCTTATTCATAATACGTGTAAATTGCCTATGGTATATCTTTATTCGGTGTGATTGACTTTTATTATCTATTGCTAACTGTTACCCTTAAAACAAGTATTATTAACCCCTTGATTTTGTTTTTAGGAATTGTGTTGGTAGGTCTTAGATGTTGCAACGTTGTCGATTCGATTGGTCTTCGAAGTAACAGTAGTATTGCGTGGTCAGATGGTGGATGTATTGTTCTAGGTTTAGCAGACCGCTAGCCGGTCTGCACTGTAATTTGTATGGCTAATTGCTTGGCCCGTGCTTTTGAGTGAAGTGCAACGTACTGCATACGACTTACATCTAATGCGGTAATTCTCCACATAAAGCAATACACTTACAATACAGTTAACTTTACTACAAGTAAAGTTAACCGACTGCACTGAATATAATATTATTCCAACACTGACGGCTTTTTAGTTTGTGCGTGCCTGCCAGTGTGGCTAACCAATCTTTTCCGGTTAACGCTAAACAGCGGCTTCATATCCCCTATCAATTCCGATTGACTTCTGTACTGCATTGCACCTAATTTCATGTAAATTGACCCCATTTAACTTTAATTGCTCCGTTGCCCCGAGGTCCGAGTTCATCAACTCCTACAAAAAGTTCTTTCGCTATAGCTTTTCGTAACTTTAACTGTATTACTCAAATAGATCGCTATTATCAATCTCTTGGCAGTCTTCCAATTTGCTAGCATATCTTTGTCCGTCGTCACGTAATCTGGGTTTACTGCGCGGTTTATCCACGTAATCCTTAATACGTATAGTTAGCCTATTGTTATCTACAAATCTTTCCAGGGCTTTGTTTAGCGTGGCTTTCGTCATAGAATTTATAGGATTATATTTTCCATCGATCCATTTAAACTCTTTAATTTCACTCCCTTTGTATGCTTTACGGAGTGTTATTACGTCGATTATCAGACGCTTTTCACTAGTAGTTCCGAGTTTTGATAGGTATTCAAAAAGGCTTTTCGAGTTGGTATAGATTACTACCGGGATAAAAGGAAACTTTAGTTGCTTAGTAATAAGCTTAAGTGTTTTCCACATCGCTATACCTACGTTAAAGCTCATTATTATACTCTAAACCTCCGAAGCCAATACGTTTCGTATAATTTTCTTTTACTCAACGGAGGATTAGTGAATTGGGTTACCGATAATGCTAAACTAATTTTCCCGTTTATTTTCGTTCATGAAAGTTATTAAAAATCCGTTTTATAAAGATAGGTTAGTATTATTTATAAAAAATCCGTTTATAAAGATATGAATTTGGCTTTTTACAAGTTCATTAATAATATATTCATTTTGCGGTCCCAATTTTTCATTTGCTACTTTAGCTTTTTATTTAGTTGATAGAAGTCTTTATGCATTGGTATTTATGCTTGTATCGCGATAGAAAGGTCCTAAAATGCTTCCAGTTGGTATAAAATAGTAATATAGCTCCTTCGAGCACGTTATTCCAAGTACCGTTAAGCTTTAGCCTCGTTAGTCCTATTAATTATGGCTAAAATAGTGCCTTAACCCTTTTAACGAACGCTTAAGCCGGTATCAAGACTAAGTATACGGATTAATGATCTATTAAAGTTAAATAAGTTATTTTCTGTTAACATTGTTTCCGGTTTACAATTCTAGAATTTAAAGTCTTCGATCGCTTATTATTCTAATATTATAAAGCTAGCTATTCCGACGAAAAGGATGTTATTAGTTTACATACCCATTATGCCAAAGTCTTTTTTTTTACGTTACTAATAAACACGGGTTTTATATTAAAGACTTTATCGTTAGCTGGGACTTAAAGTACAACTGGTAGGTTGAAAAGTAGTGAACGCCTGTTTTAACTAATCCGTATAATAGCTTCATATAAAGTATTAACGTACTTAAAGGATATATAATACGGAGTTTTTATAATAGCTTTGATAATATAATCTGTTGTAAATCCGATCTTAATTATATGTAGGCTTACGTAATATCACGGTTATTAAGTATAAACTTATCTTTAACGCTAATTAATAAACTTGTTATTAGGGTAATTACTAAATGTTAATTAATATTTTCAATCGTTAACAATTACGTGAGAATTTAGTCTTTGCCTTCATCGCCGTATCGTTAAGTAATTAGTCGTAATTTTTCGTATGGTCGCCCTATAGTCTTACCTTTCATTTAGTAGATAATCTATAACTTAAAGATCGTAACCTTTGGGTTCTCAAGGTTAAAGTCGGTTTTCGACACGAAATTATAACTTTTCGGGTTAACAAATCGTCGATTTCGACATCATTGTTTTCTTTAAAAGGTCTTCCGAAAATCTTGATAATTCCTTATACCTTAAGCTTTAATACCAAGTTTTCGTTATCCTTTTTTTGTTCTACTAAACTAAATAGTTTTATAGATACGGTCCGGTATGTATTTTCTTTCTTTAACGCTTTTTTTTTTCTTCCGGGATTTGTCCTCGCCGATGGCGTTCTATTGGCTTGTTAATAACAGGTGGAAATGGGTCGTATTAGCTCGATCGTTTTACTTAAAAAGTTTAAAGGTCTTCATTTTTAATATCCTTAATATAGGGCTTAACCTAGGTTGTTTGGAAGAATATAAGGCCATTAGCAATTTTAATAACTACTCCATAGTTTATAGTACTTAATATTTTATATAGCCCTTCCCATTTGCCTAGGTCTCGTTATAAGAGGACTTTACTTTGTAATGGTAAAACAAGTACGTTAATCGTTAAGGGACTGTTTCTAATGTTAATGGCGTTATTAATTTAGAGGCGTACCGATTCCTTTCGTAATCCCGTTAAAGCTTTGCTGTAGGCTGTAACACGTTTTTAAATACTTGCCGAGGGAGGAGATTTACTTGTCAGGCGTAGGTACGCTCTAAAGACTAGGAGTATTGGCATTAAGCTATCAAGGCTCCCGGTATTATTAAGGCCTTTCACTGCTATTTTTAGACGTACCTCCGGATTCGTAAGGCTTCCGATTTCCAACGTAAAGATATTATACGTTAGGCAAAGTAGGGCGTATGCCCTTTTAACCTTCCCAATACTCCAGTAGGTTTTTACAGGTACCTATTTGTATTAAATACCCATTATCTTAGAATTTTTTTAAAACTCTGCAGCGGCAAAGTTAGTACTAGCATTATAAACAACGACGTTAGATAGACTTAGGTACATATTAATTTACAACATCCTTAACGTTTCCCTCGTATCTCTTACCGAAAAGAACTTTTAAAACTAAACTTCGTAAAAATATATTGCGAAATTAACGACGTAAAAAACAACGTAATCATTCAAAAAAATATTAATAAAGATTTTACAATTTAGGTCTTTATCGTTTTTTAATAAAAACTTAAACCTTCGAAGGACTAAGGTATAAATTTAGTAGTGGTAACAAAGCTTTTTTATTGCTTCTAAGGCAAAATATTCCATATCGTTATACTTTACGGACTTTAGGACTTTATATAGTCTGTTAATAACTAGGTAGTTAAAACGCCGGTGTAGGTAACGTATCTTCGGCTTCGTTAGGTTAAACACCATTACTTTCGAACCTTGAAGATATAATTATAAGTGCCTACACTTAAAGGCGAGGGGAAACCTTTGGATGTTTTTAACTAACTAGTTTATATTAACATTCATATTAATGACAGAGGTCTTTATATCCTTGAAGCGAAGTAAGAAAAAGGTAGAGGACTTGAAAATATAAAACGTAATTGCTTTTACAACAGTTTAAATTACTGGTATTCCTAGTGACTATAGTTATTCGCCTAAGACAAAGCCAACTTTAGCCTTACCCGTATTGTAACGATCAATCACAGTAACTGTAATGATTTCCCTTCGAAGTGCCACATATTACGAATAACATCTTATTAAGTACTTTACTACCCCTGTATCTGGAATAATACCCTAAAACGTATAACCCAAGTAACAATGACGAAGATTAAAGGTATATAAGGGATTAGGGGTATAGTTAAGGTAAAGGTCAGGGTTTTTACCATCCAAACGATATAAAAAAGTATATTCGATTAGTTATTAGGTTATTGTATCAAAAGTAGTATCTTTGTATCACTTAATCTGCTTAAAAGCATTGCTATCAATAGTCTTATCCCCTTCGAAGTTTATAGCCTGGTTTAGGTATTACTATTTAAAAATAATTGGGTACTAAATGTAATATATTACCTTTCGGTTATTTCGCTTGGCAACAGGGTGTCGAGTTAACTAACAGCCGGTTTTGCCACCAATCTAATATCTTTTACCACTATTACGACGATAGTGCTAGCAGTTAGCAGGTCCGATTGTATTATGGCGTTAATATAGGTGCTACTTTTAGTCTGAGACTGAAATAGATAGGCCAGACCTTAGGTGTTATGGACGTCCGTATTTGCGGTCGACCTAATTAACCACCGTAAGGTTATCTTTATCCACGTTAAGGAAGTAGATGGCTTAAGGGTACATACCAAACGAGTTTAGTATACGTGTTATTACAGTGGCAAGCGAAAAACGCAAATAGCTAAAAAAAGCCTTTATAGGTGGTATTTAGGCGTTATAAGGCGTACTTAAACTCGTTAACATCCATAACTACTACCCGTACTTACTCGAAAAGTGTAACTTCGTTAACGTAAGCCTTACCTATTGCCTTTTAAAACATTATCAGTTTGTCAAACATCTAATTAAAAACATCTATTGGTCATTCCTCCTCCTTCTTCTTTACCATTATTGTAGTCCACCGCGTGGTAACCTAGTTTATATAGTATTACGCGAGGTTAATGTCGTATTTAAAGTATATCTTTATATTATCCTAAATTTAGCGGAATATGGTAGAGCTTATTAGGAAGGTTAAGTATTGATTTTTAGTGTAGAAAAAGTTGTAAGGCTTCCCGTTATACTTCTTTATATTATTTCAAATCTTAGTAAAGCCCGTTATCAGTTTCTGATTAATATTAACTGTCTTAATAGGTCTTAAAGGAAAATCACAATAATTATTCCAACCTTAAATGGTACTTCCTGGTGATTCAAGCTTTGGGGTTTTCGAAGTACTGTGCTAAGGATAATTGCCAGTCGCCTAACCCGAGGGGTAAAGTCTTATAATAGAACCTATAATAGGTTTACGCGTGTAAATAAATCTAAAAGGAAAACATTTTTTTTGGATTTTAACAATCAAATTGCTAAGAGGAAAATTATTAAGGGGTAATAGATATTTAAAGGTTTTAGGAAGCCGAACTATTTTATTTAATTAACTGGTATAAAGCACTAACATCAATACCTTTAACTGCATAAGAAACTATTGCTTTACGTACCCAAATACCGCTAAGGGCGTATTCCACACTATGACATAATAATACTAAGCTGCCGAGTAGGTTAAAAGAATCCTTATAGCTAATACGTATAAAGGTTTAACTTAGTTAAAGGTAAGTCAGGGGTCCTTTAAAATGTATATGTAGGCGTTAGGATCCCTTAACACCTTTCCCTTTTCCTTAAGGGTCTTAAGGATTAAGATCTTAAGGATAGTCTTCCTATTAGTCCAATTCGAAAAAGGTTTTTACTAGTCCTACCGGTTTTTTATTATGAATGTAAATACCACGGCATATAACCTCCTTTTTTAATTTAGTCTTAACTGTTGGTTTAATCATTTTCCACATATTAAAGGCCTAGTGATTAAAAAATTCGCGAAAGGCTTAAAAATGGCGGGCACTACGAACGTATTCATCGCCGAGGTCCGAATCGATAATATACTAGCTAACACAATTAGTTAAGTGGGCTTCAGTTAAGGTCTTATCAACGTCTATAATCCAGAGTTGCTAATCGTAGTGGTCGAGGAAAACTAATCTGAGGGCTTTAACTTTCTTTATATATTTCTGACTTGGGGCCATCTTAATGGTTTACTATGTGGGGGGCGTATAGGTTGAGGGATTTGGTAATCTTGGGCGTAGGAAACTTGGTGTTTTGGCGTAAAGTCGCGTAGAAACTTGGCCATTCGGTGTGAAATCGCGTAATGTAGCTTTCTCAACGTAAATTGGTGTTTTCGCTAAAAGTAGCGAATTTAGCGATTGAAGTAACGTAGGGAGTAAAAAAAAGTGAAATATAGGCAAAAGTTTGGTATAAAGGGTAAGGTCAAAGGTCGTTGTTAATGGTAAAAGACGAAGGTTGTTTGTTGTTTGACTGTAAGACTTGGTTGTTTTTCTACAGTAGAAGTATCCGTAGTAATACTGACTTACCAGTTTGCTAACTTACCATACTCTAAGACTTTTGACAATTAATCTCAACGTTTTCAAGAAAAACAAATAAAGATTTCTTAGTATTTTCGATAACAATGCCGTCGCTTCCTTTAAGCTTTCGTAAAAACCGATGTAATCTAGAAGTCTTCTCTACTTATTGCCGTGAAAACCGACGAAACAGTAAAGGCCCTTCGCAAAAATCTATCTTCTACTCTAACGGTCGTATAACTTAGAATGTAACTGGAAAATAGCTTCTTCTTCTACTTGGATTATCTGTGCTTAACCTAGCAGGCAAGAACTAATCAGTGTTGGTGGGCTTTAGACGTTACAATGTTGTCGATTAGATTGGTCTTCGAAGTAATAGTAGTATTGCGTGGTTAGATAGTGGATATATTGTTCTAGGTTTGGCAGACCGCTAGCCGGTCTACACTGTAATTTGTATAACCAATTGCTTAGCCCGTGCTTTAGAGTGAAGTGCAGCGTACTGCACACGACTTACACTCAATGTGGTAAGTCTCTACACAAAGCAATGCACTTGCAGTACAGTCAACTTTACTGCAAGTAAAGTTGACCTACTGCACTGCATGTAATATTATTCCAACAAATTGTTTAATTTTTTTAATTCATGTATAAAAAAACTAATTGAAATTCTCAAATAAGCAGTATTTATCTACCTTGTTGAAATAATAGTCATTGCAGTACAGTAAGTTGAGTGTATTTTTTGCGGGTCTACTGTATTGACTTCAAATCAAGTACGATATGCACTCACTTTACACTAGGGCTCGGGCCAAGCAATTGGCCATACAAATTACTGCGAAAATCAGTTAGCGGTCTACCAAATATAGAACAATACATCAACTACTGGACTATACAATACTACTGTTACTTCTAATAATCGAATCGACAACATTGCAATGTCTAAGTTCTTACTAATATTGATTAGTGATTATTAGGTTAAGCATATATAATCTAAGTAGAAGAAGTAGTCACTTTCCGGTCACGTTTTGTAAAAGACTAAAAGAGAGGAAATATAATCATGAAAAACTTTTACAAACTATATCAGTTTTCACGTCATCAAGTATAGAAGTCTTTTAGATTTCTTTGGTTTTTACGGTTGTTTCAAAGTAGCAGCGATATCGTTTTTGACAAAATTAATAATTTATACATATTGTTTTCGAAAATAAATGTTGAGATTGGCTATTGAAAGTCTTCAATATATTAAAGTTCGTAAATGGGCAAGTTGGTTTTACTATTGGTACTACAACTACCAAAAAGTCAAAATCTCCCGTTATTTAGCCACTAATGATAAATAATCTCCGATCTTAGCCTCTATACCAAACTTTGTATTTAACAATAAAATTTTCCTTTGACACTTATTTTTGTCCTTTTCAAATGTTATCAATCTTATTCTAAACGAAGGTGTCAAAAATTGTTAAGTCGCGCTATGAAAATTACGTTACGAAACTTAATATTGAAATATCAAGTGTACATCTTTTTAAATTCTTTAAAACACTAAGTTTCTTCCCCTCCGAGTTATCAAGATTCCTGGCAAAAACAAAAAATATTAAGATGGAATTTCAATTACGAATATATGAATATAGTAACAGCTTTTGAAAATATTCAAATTGATTAATACGACAACAAATAACTATAGATTGAATATGTCGGCGAATTTTTAATTGATGAATACCTAGCTAATTACGTTGGTTAATATATTTTCAACATGCACGTTGACGATGTCTTTGAGCATAATGTATTCGTTATCGGAGATATCGCTCAGTTTGTATGTTATTAGTCGATTTATATTGGGAAGATGATATATACTACTGTTAGGGCCAAGTTAAAAAAAAGGTTACTTGTTATAGGACTTCTTTTTTTAGAAAACACCTGATAGCGACTGAGAGAGATTTCTTTAAAAATTAGTTTAACGTGAGAACTCCTCTTGAAACCCCATAATATTTAAAACCTTCAAGTAAAATGAAAGGGCGTTAACTATTGCTAAAGAATTTATGCACGTTTTATGAATTATTTTTAATTCTAAGTTAAGTTAAATCTTTTGCCTTTCCCTTAGTATCTACTTCTCATATGTCGAAGATAAGGAACCCATTGATTTATACGGTATTTTATCATTTTTATGTGATAGAGCGGAGCACGTCCTTTGCAGTGGTAGAGCGCGTAAAGTAGTAGTCACTAACACGGTAAAAGTTGAAATTAATATTAGTGTCATTTACCGGTTAATTAATTAAAATCATTGAGTTCCTTAAAACCCTCTTTATAACTGAGTTCCCCTTTTTTTTCAAACATTTCTTTAGAATAGTTAAGTTTATTAAGGCAAAGCTTCCAATAGAAGGTTTGTTTATATATGTGAGCTTACCACATGTTTCATTATAAAACTTTATACTTCAGGTTAGTCTATTGATAATTACCTATAACATCTTAATTTTCATGACTCAAAACCTGAATTAGCACGAAATATTGTCGACGATTGTAACGATCATCTAGATCTTTCTTTTAGACTTGTTAAGATGGTTAATATTAACGACCCACTTTTTACGGACGTCGAGAAATTTGGAAAGATATAGAAAAGTATAATAGGAAGTTTCTTAATCTTTTAGATACAAAGATAATGTTTTCTTAAATATTTCAAAATGAATGAGGGATTTTTCCTTTAGTTTTCACTTACTGTTCCCTGAAATCATTACAAACTACACCAAGAACTAATACCAAATCTTTCTCATGAAAGTAAAAACGTTTCATAAGATATTGAAGAACTTGAAGAGCCACTTTAATTATAACTTCCACTTTGTATAATATTATATGAATTAGGTTACCCTGAGGTAAAAGACGATAACAGTTGAAAAAGGAGAAAGAAACTTTAATATATTCCTTTAATTAGATGTTTGACAATTTGATATTGTATTATTAAGTAATAAGGAAGGTTTACGTTAGCGAAGTTATATTTAGAGAGTAGATACGGGTAGTAATTACTGGTGTTAACGAGTTTAAATACCCTTTATAGCGTCTAGAAGCAATTTGTAAGAGAATGTTTTCGTTAGTTACGCTTCATTTGTTACCGTGATGGAAAGTACGCCGAATTACTTTAGTATGTATCCATAAGCTGATGATTTTTGATAATATGAATTAAAAAAAATGCGATCATATATTACATTGATCGCAAGTACGGATAACCATAACGTTTAATACCTAGTCTACGGTTTTTGAATTGGAAGCTATAACAAACCTGTTATAAACTCGGGTAAAACTCAAGCGGATTTTCTAACTGTAAAAAATATCGTCGTGATAGTAGTAAAAGGTATTGAATTTGTGAGAAGGCCAGCTATTAGTTGATACGCCACTTTTAGGCTGAACGTTATAAATAATAAGTGTTATATTATACCTATTGGTAGGTTCTTATCTTTGCACCGTAGTCGATTCGAATCACTGTGGTCGAAGTAACTGGTGCTGCATTGATGTTGGTTGAAAGTACAGTGCAAGTTCCAAGTTTGGCAAACTGATAGCCGGTTTGCACAGTAATTTGTATGGCCAAGCGCTTTAGCATGTGCCCTAATTTGAGAAGGGCATCTACTGCACTGCACTTGTAGTGCAGTCCTACAAACTACAGTCAAATTTCAGTACGTACAATCAAATTTAATGTAAGTAAAGTTAACTTGACTGTACTGCATTTGACTGCTATTCCAACAATACCAAATATCTCATTGCCTCTAGGCAAGATTATTTGAATCATATCATGAACTGCAAGAGTGACCAGGATACTGTTGATAATAAGGATATTCTAATGAAAATCACGTAACATGAAGATACTATTTCTAAAGCGGCCCACTAATTAACTGACTTCGTTTTTCTATATAGTTTAAATAGAAAAAAACCTTACTTTTGCGGTGAGTAAGTTTTGAATCTTTTATATAAATTTTAATTACGTCAAAGTTACGTGGATTATGTATTTCAAAATAATGCTTTATATAGCGGCAACAAAGTATGAAATTGAAGGTTATTTGTCGTATTTGATATTAACATGATAAAATACTACTGTTACTAAAGTTAATTGTCAAAATTTTGGCAAACCAAAAGTTAACTTTAGTCCCAGTGGTCAATTATCGTTTTTAGAGACAACGATTGTTTCAATTGTTATCAAAACTATTACATTTTAAATGCTCAAATCCCTTATCACATTTCTTTTTTGTTGGGAAAACATAAAAATCCTCGATTTCAACATCGACTTGAATGCTAACGAATTGGTTAAAATTGTCTGAAGGTTTCTTTTCATATTCAAGTAGGGGTATTTGTGGGTTTGCTTTCAAAATCCATAAAAAATAGGGTTAAACCTAATAAAATCGGAAATAAGTTAATGAAACCAGAGTTTCAATTAACCAACTATCGATAAACAACACAAAATCCTTAACTCCACAAGGTATAAAATATGAAATATTATGCCCTAAATGCTATTAAAAAGCTCTAACACAATGATCAAACATATACCTAAGCCTCTCGAAGATTCAAACTCATACTAAAAGACGACGACGATTTGAACTACGAGATTTTATTGACGTATTCAACTTAAATAACAAACTTGTCCTTTATATTGTTAACTTCGCAATTTATTTTCACCAATTTAAATTCCTTAAGTCATTATCGGTAAAGAACATGTAGAAAACATCAAAAATACCATGGATTGATACATACTTGTTCTCACTTAACGTTATCGCTTATGATACTCGTACAAATTTTGCGATGGCGAAGTTTCAAACACACGTTAAGATAATGGGGATTCAGTGTAAACAGGTGCTTACTAAGACTCATTAAATCGTTGGAAATGTTGATAAGACATACGCACTAATTCGAAAAGGGTACGATATTCTTATGCCATAAATTGAAAGTTTTATGGATTAGGAGGCGGGTCTTGAAATAGAGGTAAAGGGTTTCAATAATATTATAAACTTTAAGGGCCTCATTACAATATTACTAGTTTCAAGAGAATATTTACGTCTGAAGAACGAATTTCTACCAGGAATAACTACTTGGAAAATGGTGGTAACGTATATTAAATCCCTAAAAAATACTTGGGGAAGAATAAGTACGGCGTTGAATTAATAATACCTTTAACACAGAAAATGGCTTTACGAAGATCAACATACTAGTTGTAATACTGTAAAGTAAAGTCTTCGTGTGACGATAGCTAGGAACATAGAATAAACCATTCAAAATCTTAAATCTCGTTGATCCTTAAGTAATTATTAAAATTGCTTACGGTCTAACAATGTTCCATACAACTCAAGTAAAATATTATATTGAAGAAACTCAAGATAACTATAAAGATCTTAAAGCCAAACGAATGAGCTGATATATTTTTTTCTTCCCCCAATCAACTAGTTAATAAACTGCTATCAACATGACTCACTAGTAAATAGAGAAAACGTGAGGAATACAAAATATGTATTGGGTAGGAATCACAATATTACTTGGATTTATAAGTGAAAGTAACAATTAAAATTTAGCTATCAAGATCCGTGCATAAAATGTTATTTGAACCGTGGATAAAACTTTTTTAAAAACCGATAAAGTCTAAATTGATCGACTTCTCCTATAAGAAACTATACAATTATATTTAAAAACGGTTTCAATTTTTGAAACGAAAATACCAAAATCTGTTAGTCAAGAATTATTTACAAAATTCAAGGTAAGTCCATGGGGCGAACATACGAAAAGTCACGTTTACTCGTTTGAAAATTTGATAATGGAGGTAAAGATTACATTTTTGTGTAGTTATTCACGATTCTAAAAATCTGCCAAAGTTTGAAGATTTCTTCAATAACAAATTTTCTAGTTGAAACTATTGGAAACTTTACCTTTAATAGTCGTAGTATAAAGTAAACGTATACGTAATTAGTAAGTAATTCACAACGAATATTCTTATTAGAATTACTGTAGAAAATCCGTGACAAATAGCTTCAGCGGACACTTATACGATATATCAAGCCATTATATAGTCTGGATAATATAGGCGTTTAGTAGTTTATCACTTACCAATCGTATTTCAACTTAAAGTTAGATATAAAATCCTTAACTTACAACTCATACCTATTAGGCACGTAAAATGAAAAATTCGCCTTGTTAGGTATACAAACTAACGATACCCATTTCGTTGGGATTATTGACTTTATAGTATCAGAGTAATAAACGATTAAAAACCTAAAGTTTTGAAATTGTAAGCCGGTTGTAACTTTAGCCAAGGGTAACCATCTTACCTTCAACGGATTGTTGATCCGCATGCGTAGTGTGAACTATACTTACCTTAGTTTCTGTTGAAAGGGTTAAGGAACTAATTTGGCTCTAATTGCTAAGACTTATATTACCTGGGCTTAAAAGTATCTTAAATAACGAGTTTATAGCAGGTATATCGTCACTTTATACCTGTCGGGGGCCTTTTACAATTTATCGATTACGGTATAAGTGCAAGACCCTAAAAATAAAGACTTTAATCTATTGAATGAGAGGTTAGAGTAGCTTATAAGGAATTTGTTTCAGGGAATGAATATGGTTCTGATTAACATATCGAAAGCTAAGTTGATAATTTT
Source organism: Anisogramma anomala (assembly GCA_038502455.1). Taxonomy (NCBI): domain Eukaryota; kingdom Fungi; phylum Ascomycota; class Sordariomycetes; order Diaporthales; family Gnomoniaceae; genus Anisogramma; species Anisogramma anomala. Next base: position 31,548,193 of record JASMMZ010000005.1, read on the forward strand.
TACGTATGGCCTCTTTGCAAATAACACAAACCTGTCATCGTAAATCATATTTCTTATAATCTTGGTTAATGAAAACAAATAAAAGGACCAATTAAATATTATGTGAAACTTGATTTATTGGACTTTTGTCAAGTGTATGAAGATAACACGATGTTGACTTTAAAGGTTTAAGTTATGATGACAGGTTTCGATATAGATATAGATATATAAGAAACTTTTAATATCGTTACTATTATGTTAAGAATTCCTCCTATTGCGGTAGTAATTTGCATTGATTTGAGGATTTTATTCGAATATTTTTCGAAATTCAGAATTACTATCAAACACCGCCTGTTAATCGATATAATAACACTTTGTAAAGCCTATGAAGGTAGGGAGATTGAGGTATTCCAATACATTAATAGAAAAAATAATCCTGCCAACGTTATAACAAAGTCGTTATCAAATAAGGTACTTGAAAAGTTTGAAAATAGTAATAGGTTAACTGTGAGTATTATTAGATATCACTATAGTTATAAAGAGTATGGAACTACGTTTAAAGAGTGCATGATAGCCTGTAACGCTGTAGAAAACACTCTTGCAGAATGTATGATAGCGGGCCACACTATAGGAGAGATGTTGGCAGAGTGTATGGTAGAGTGTCACGCTTCAGGTAAGAGCTTATAAGCTCTCACCTGAGGCGTGCAATCTCCGGATACCCCTTCTTCCTGTAACCATTTATCATTTAAAACTTATTTTACCTAACTACTTGAAATAATATATCCTTCCTTTTTTATGTTGATGTATAGAAACCTTACCAATACTAATCAATAGCATATTTAGTTGACTATGAATAGCTTATGAAAAAAAGGGGGGGAATTTAGTTGAATACCTATAGTAGGATGCTGTGGCGGTTCCAACTGTTCCGTAATCCAATATTACGATTAATAAAAAATACATAGGAGTGTTCAAAAACTATAAAACCCGGTGTAACTTTGAAAAGATAACTTCAATACGATATTATTAACTCGGTTAGTGCCTTTTCACTATTGAAAGCCTTGTTATACTACCTGTGAACTAGATTTTCGCTTGAAACATATCTGAAAACTCCTTAGAGAGCGTTTTATCACGTATTGGCCACGTAAGCTATCAAGTTTTGAGCTCCTTTACTGTAAACTATCTGGCGAAAACGAAGCATTTAAACCGATTACACACACTTCGAATGCGGCTAAAGTAACTCTTGAGGCGCTTTCACAATTACTCTAAGCCTCTGAAACAGCTTTTGAAATGTTTAGTAAAACACTCCAAACGCCTAAAGCAACACGTGGTACTCCTACAACATTTCAATCCTTATACACTAATTTCACACTTAGAATACCCAACTATTTCCAATACAACTCTTTTCCTTCGCTCGACTTACCACCCATAGTTTGTTTAAATTGTTGTTTACAACATTTAAGCTCACTAGTCAGTTTACTAGTGTAATACCTATGAAACATTAAAACAGCTAGGTTAAAACACTTAATTAGTTTATAGTTACGCCTAATTTACATTTCAACTAAACCAGAATGCGGTAACCGCATTATTTGAAACCATTTATTACATTTTTTCACGTTTCTCATATATATAAAAATCGATAAACGTTTAATTTAGACTGTTTCATTTGAAAACACTTTCAATACGTCATTCAAACGAACTAGATTCCCAGTTACTGATATATTCGATTATTGAAACCGCTTACGAATTAATCAGGAGCGAAGACAATAACTTTTGCATCGCTTTGGTATATTTTGGACGCAATTAAAATGACTTTACAAGCGTCTCGATACATCAAACTCTTCCTCAGTCATAACTCCACTAATAAACCTAATTAAAGCTGAAAAATACCTAAACCTTCCTTTCTAATATGAAACGTTTTCGAAAAAAATTTTAAAGCTTATTAATTTAAACTTATGAAATGTGAAAGCCCTTATAAAATATTTAGACTCGACAATTGCAAATACATACGTTGTAAACGTTGTTTTTTGCTATTTAAAGAGAAATATTTAAGGGTTTGATATATTTGAAGATTTCTGTGAACAGGTTTCGAATTAGTCATTGGTATCATCATGTATAGTAGACCATTCAATTTAGAGAATACTACGGTACATACCTAAAAAAAGTAAGTTAATACATCTATCAAAAAAGCGGTTGCATCATAAAAACGTTAGTTGAAACTGTCCACATCTTTCAAATACAATATTAGATAAAAGAAAATATATTAAAAGTAAATTTTGTAAACAAACACTGGTTAACAAAACCTAAGAAATAATTTATCAAAAACTTGCGAGATAAGTCATTACGTAAAACAAATTTACGGACGTAAAACGAAAAAATCATGAAAAAGGGAAAGAACCATAGAAATCGTTTAAATCTCGAGTATGAAAGGATGAAAAACCGCCAAAGTTACCTTTTATTTGGTTTCAAGGGATGGAAGACCGTCAGAATTAACTAGCACTTAGATTGAAAAATAGAAAAAGATATAAGAGTCGTTTTCCACTAGATGATAATAGAAAAAAAGGCTATAATAGCAATCCGACATTCAAATTTAAAAGGAGATTATTTCGCAATAACTATCCCCTACTCGAATTCAAGATATCCCCGTTTAGGCCAATATTATGATTAAAAATGAAAAATCAAGTCACCTGATGAACGAGGAATTCAATATTCACGAAAATGTTCACTCCAAAATCAGGAATAAAAGACCTTTTAGTTACGTTAAATACGCCCAAAAAAGGAAAAAGCGGGGTTCGAAGGGTATATAAACAACGTCTTAACAAGTAGAAACACCCTTTCCGATCATGCAAGAAACAACTTAAACCGGTTGAATATCTACGAATACGTTTACATCCCAAACATAAAAAATAGACCTTTAGAGCGTATCATGAGTACCTTAAAAAAGGGACAGCGTATCTAGGAAAAAATAATAACTGGTAACTCTGTAAAGAGACACATAAAAGACAGCTTTCTGAACCATAACGAAAGCTTCTTCAAAGCAGAAGGCGGAGCTCGCGATGAGTACATAAAATATAATCTTTTGGATTACGATGAAAGCTTTTTGAAAGGGGTAGAAGGCGTTTTTTTTAATTAAAAAAAACACAAGTCATAAAAGGCTATATGGTTCTTATAAATCATTATTTATAATCTACGATATATTCTACTATATTATATCATGTTAATTTAGTGGAATAATAATAATAATAATGAATTTAATTACTTGAAAAATCCAAGGATAAAAGTTTTTCAATCGCAAAAACGAGATCCGAATGCAAATAACAAGACTATGGAGAAAAACGAGCCGCGTTTCAAATGGTGTATTGAAATCGTTCATTCAAAAGAATGGAGGTTTAGGTATCGAATCAAAAGCGTTCACTTTTACCACCAGTCCATTCATCGACGTCGCTAAACAATTTATGTAATTTAGCCTCGATAAACAACTTTTTTTTGTTTGTTTTTATAAATTTTGTTTCATATTATACCCTTTGGATTTATCATTTGTTGTTCGTATTCCAAATTTAATTTTATGAATGAACAATTTACCGTTTTAACAATGCATTTCCGATTTTTCAATTTATTAATTACAAATTTACTAATATATTATCACATGTCACATTTGCTTTCCATATAAGTTTGTTAATATATTTTTCATTTTTACATTTTGGTTTTATTATTTCAGTAGCAAATGAATTAAAAATCAAATATGATTTATATCATTCTTTATATATAGTCCATTTCACTTTTATTATATTGAAACAGGGTAATCAAAGACTATTAAACGAAAAACGGGCGGGAAAAACGGTATTATTATTCTCTTTGTTGTTATCATTGCCTTTATTGTTGCCATTTTCATCGTCGTCGTTAACGTCATTGCTATCGTCGACGTTACCATCGGTTTCATCGTTACAAGATAAGCTAGGCGCTTTGTATACCTTGAGTTTTATACCATTAAGCAGGGAGCAAAGGATAGGTTCGACTTTTTTAAAAACTCCTCGCGATAATATCGTTAAATTTACTTACGTAGTATATATGTAAGCTGGTCTATTAACCGTTAATAGTGGTTTTCGTCATCGCCGGCCGCTAGTTAATACTCAACGAGAAATTAGCTTTAGTTTTATCTTATATATTAGAATAGTAATTCTTATCAAAAAACAAAGCTTCGATCGACATATTAACAAAGTGTGTAACAAATGATCGAGCCCTTGATATATATTAAAAAAGTGAATAATCAATAATCGAGCTGAAAAGGTAAGAAACGAGTGATCGAGCCTCAGATGAAATATTAGAAAAGTGAGTGATATATTGTGGAGATGGCGGGTGTATAATAGGGTTTTGTTGAACAGTCCAAATACTACTAGTATGGGGGAGTACCTATTACCGTTGTACTTATAATAGTAACAGGGAAAGAAATTATTTCCGCTTTAGCGGCATTTGTTAATGGAATTACCCGTAGCAGCAGATTCAATGTACGGCACAAAAGGTGTGTTTATGAGCGAGCCGGGAACGCGTACCTGTATGGATTACCAACTTTTTAAAACAACTTTTCAAAGTTTATATTACTCTTATTATCGAACAACACATTACATTTTTCAATGAACCGAAAGCTTATATTATTATTACTATGAAACAATTGATTAAAGTTTGGGACTATTTCCACTGTCACTACTGAATAACTTATAAATGGCTCAAACAAAATGCATTATCATTATTAAATCATAGATACGGAGCTTCTTAACAAAGAGGAAAAGATTGAATTCATAGATATTATAGAAAATTACCATGGTTATCAAATATAATAGACTATGTTTAAGGAGTATATGACAGCGTGTCATGCCCCAGAAGGGATGTTGGCAGAATGCAAGATAGAGTGCCCCGCTTCAGGTGAGAGCCTATAAGCTTACAGCTAAGGCGTACATTTTCCGAATACTTCTTCCTCTCACTATCTATCATCCATAACTTATATTAACTTACTACTTGAAATACAATACTGTTTTCTTCCTACGTTAATTTACAAAAACCTTACCAAAAATTAATCATACGAATCAAAGGATGTGTTAATAGGCTGCCCAATAAAGTTAAGTTATTTGCTGGCAAATAGGAATGCTCTGGCAAACTAAAAGATTATTAGGGAATTAAGGCCGGCGACTTATTGAAGTAGTAAATTTTAATTGAATATTTGTATTCATTTATAGCGAAGGAATTGTTTATGGGAATTGATGAATTCGGAATTCGATATGATAAGCATGATGGAGGTAATTGGGGTTAATTTGGCTGCGGAATTGGTAGAGGTTTAGCCAGGTAACGAAAAAAATCAGTGTAAACTGGAAACTATTATTTGACGAGGCTGATATGCACATACAAAATAAAAAAGCCGCTAGTATTGAAATGGTATTAATTGCAATACAATAAGTTCACTTTACTTATAATAAAGTTAACTATATTGACTGCAAGTTGAGTGTATTGTTTTATGGGTTTATTATATTGATTGAAAGTTCTCGTAAACCGAGGTGAAAGAGAAAGAGAAAAAAGATGAGTTGTAGGTGGGAATAAGTGCGTGTTTAGTCTTTTTAGGAAAGAAATTGGGGCTTTGCATAAGTGTAGAAGCGATGGTGAATAGTAAGTAAGGGGTTTTCTTTATGCGAAGTATTTATTATTCTTATTAGTATAAATATATTTGCTATTGGTAGGGCTTTGGACCTTGCAACGTTTTCGATTTCATTGGTCAAAATCACAGTAGTATTGAATAGTTAAGTGGTGGATTTATTGTTTTATGTTTGGTAGACCGTTAGCCAGTTTACACAGTAATTTATATAGATAATTTCTTGGCCTGTTCCCCAGTATGAAGTAGGTATATATTTTATTTAACTTGCATCTAATACAGTAGGCTCACACAAAATAATACAATTAAATTTCAGTTATTATGACTATCTTTACTATAAGTAAAGTTGACCTACTGTACTGCAAATATTACTGTTCCACTACTAACAGCTTTTTATTTTTTGTACGCGCATATTAATGTAGTTGACCAAACTCTTTTGTTACTGCTAAATTACGTTCTAATTAATTTCTTAGAACCCTATTAATTTCATTTAACTTCTACACCTAAATGAACACCAATTACCTTCGATTTCTCTACAGCTTTAAGGTACGACTTAATTAGTTCGTATGAATAAGTCTTCCCCCACAAACTAATGTAAACCTTTAAATTAGCCATGTCGATTAAAGAAGTCTCCATCGACAATTCCCTAGTAATATTTTAGTTTGCCAGAATATGCCTATCTGTTGGTACATAACTTGCCCTTGCCAGGTGTCCTGTTAACGTAAGCCTTAATGCGTATGGTTAGCGTATTGTTATCTATAAACCTATTAAAGGCTCTATTTATAGATGCTTTTTTTATAGTGTGAACAGGATTATCTGTCCTATTAATCAATCGGAAGTTCTGGATTTCCCCCCCTTTATAGGATTCACAAAGGGTTATTACGTCGTCTATCAAGCGTTTTTGAACTAGTTATTTCGAACTTTAACAGGTGTTTAAACAAACTCCTCGAATTTGTATAGATAACTACCGGGATAGATGTAATGATTAATTTCTTGGTAATAATATTAAGTGTTTTCTATTGGGTTATGCCTATATTGAACCTAGCTATGATATTGTAAACCTTTAAGGCTAGCATATTACGTATAATCCTCTTGTATTTGAAGGACATCCAATAAATCAGATTGCTAATAATACCAAATCAATTTTTTCGTCCATTTTTTATGAATGAGGGTTATCAGGAAGCAGATTTGTAAAAACAAGTCGGTATCATTAGTAAAAGAATCATTTGTAAAGATTATCAACTTAGCACTCGATAGGTTAATTGGGACCATATTAATTCCTCGCTTCAAGTTCAGTATCTGCTACTCAAGTTTGTTATTTAACCTATTAAAGTCTTTATCTGTTCGGTTTTATACTTATGTCATAATCGATAGGTCGTAAAAGGCCCCCGGTTAACATAAGATAGTGATATTACTACTACAGGTATGTTGTTTCAGGTACCGTTAAATTTTAGATACGTTAGTCTTATTAATTATGGCTAAGGCTAGTATTGATACCAAGTATACGGATTAACGATCTTTTAAATTTAAGTTGATTACCTTTTGCTAGATTGTAACCGTTTTGAAATCTCAAAACTTTGAATACTGAATCGCCTGCTATTTTAATACTGCAAAACCAACCATTGAAACGAAAGCAATATCATCAATTTATATACATACTAGGCTAAAGTTCTTTCTTACGTTACCAGTAACAACGGGTTGTATATTAAAGACTTTATACTTAACCATGAATTAAAAAGCGATTAATAGGTTAAAAACCAATGGATGTCCACTTTGACTAATCTGTATAATGATTTGATATATCGTATTACCGTCCCCGGAGGGAAGGTAGCATATAGTTTCTATAGTAACTTCAATGAAACGATGCGCTATACATCGATCGCTTACTATATATATACTTAGGTTATATCTTAGCTATTAAATGTAAATTTACCTTTAAATTTGGTCAGAAAACTTACTAGTAAAATAACTACTAAATGTTAGCTCGTCTTTTAAATCCTTGGCGATCACGTAAGGATTCAATTCTTACTTTTATTACTGTATTTTTAAACGATTAATAGTAACTTTTCATATGGCTGATCCGTATTTTTGATTTTAATATCGTATATAATCTTCGACCTACAAATCGTAATATTTGGGTCTTAGAAGTTTAAATAGGTTTTAGGTACGAATTGTATAACTTTTCAAATTAGGAATCCGTTAATCTCAACCTTATCAATTTCTTTAAAAGATTTACTGAAAATCTGAATAATACCTTATACCTGGAGCTTGAATAATAAGATTTCGTCGTTTTTTTTTTTTTTCTAATTATTCAAATAATATTATGAATTCGATATAGTGTTTATTTATCTTTATTAATATTCATATTTTTTGGTGGTTATCCTTTCCAGTAGAATTTCATCTGCTTGTAAATAATAGGTTAAGGAGGGTTATGTCGGCTAAGTTGCTGAACTTAAAGATATTTATCGTTAATTGCCCTAATGTAAAGTTTAACCTGAATAATGCGAAACGTTATGAGGCCGTTAGCAGTTATAATAACAACTTTAAAGTTTGCTATATTTAATGTATGATATAGGCTATCCCATTAGCTTAGCTGCTGCTATACAAGAAATTTACTTTGTAACAATAAAGTAAGCACGTCGATTATCGTTGGGTCTTTCCTAATAATAAAGGCGTCGTTGACCTAACATCATGCCAATTCCTTCCGTAATTACTTTGGTACTTTATTATAGGCTACAACGTTTTTTTGGGTACTTATTCATAGCGGGGGTTTACTATTCATGTTTTAAAACATCCCAAAGACCAATAGCGTTAATATTGAACTATTAGAGCCCACCGTATCGTTTAGGCCTTTTACCGCTATTTGAAAACGTGTATTTTGGTCTGTAGAGCTTTTAATCTCCATCGTAAGGATATTGTACGCTTGGTAGAGTAATGCATATAACCTATCGACTTTTCCAATACTCTAATAGGCATTTACAGGCATCCATTTATACTAAATTCCCATTATCTTAACATTTGCCTATAAATTCGCCGTTGTAAAGTCAATACTAACATTATAGACTTTGACTTCAGGTGCGCCTAAATACGAGTCAATCTATAGTATCCTTAACGTTTTCTATATATTCTTTGATAACAGGCACTTTAGAAACTTAACGTTGTAGAAAGATGTGGCAGAGTTAATAATGTAAAAAACAGGCTTTTTATTTAAGTGAAACTCAATTATGATAACCTCACAATTAAAGTATTTATAGTCTTTTAGTATAAACTCAAATTTTCGATGGGCTTGGGAATATATTTGATAATAATAACAGAGCTGTTTCATAGCTTTTCAAGTAAAGTAGTTCATGTTTTTTTACCTTGAGGACTTTAAGATTTTGTATAGCTTGTTAACGTTTAGCTAATTAAAGCTTTAGTATGATTAATGTATTTTCAAAAACATTAAGATTAATACTGTTACCTCTAAGCCTTAAAGATAAAAACATAGGTGTCACTACTAAAAGGCGAGAGGAAATATTTGGCTATTTTTAATCAGCTTGTCGGCATTAACGTCGATCTTAACGCTAAGGGTTTTTATATTCTTTAAATAAAGGAGAAAAGAAGTATGATACTTGAGTATGCGGAATGTAATCGAGCTAATAATAGTCTAAACTACCGTTATTTATAGTAATAATAGTTATTCGCTTGGACCGAAGCCTACTTTAGATTTGCTTAAATGTCAACGATTAATTTTAGTAATAGTAGTATTTTCCCTTCACAATACCATATACTACGAATTGATTTTAATTAAGTAATTTATTACCCTTATATTTGGTATAATACCTTAAAAGGAGTAATTAGCATGAAAATTACAAAAGTTAAAGGCATGTATAGGGTAAGAGCTTAGTTAAAGTAAAGGTAAATATTTTCACCACTTAATTGGTATAAAAAGGCGTGGTCGGCTAATTATTAAGTGTCATGACCCAGACAACGGTTGAGTTAGGAAACGGGCCAGTATGCAACTGCTCCACTGAGAAGCCTGAAGTCTAACACATCAGTAGGGTAACATCTCTTATGTCAGCCATGATGACTACGCAAAGTCACGTGATGAATCATGAAGGATCATAGCGATCCAAGATGATCCAAAGAACAGAGGATCATAGCGATCCAGTATGATCCAACCCAGGACAGTACTGGAGACGGTATGAAGTTTAAGGGATATAAGGACACGGTCAGTACCACATAGATAGTATTTCCTTCATAGCTCTTCAGTTGTCAATCTAAGTATTCAGTCTACACACCTGAATAGCCTAATGGCTAGTGATCATTCTACAGCACGAACAAAAATCTTCTTAATATTGCACCTTTGTTACCTCTACTACCTTACTACTAACATAAACCCCCTGACATCTTCTATTTACTCACGGGTACTTAGTGTGATCATTACACTAAGTGGTATAAGGAGCACTATCTTTATACTCATTAATTTACATAGGGGCGTCGTCATAGTTAATAGTGTTTTTACTCTTGAAGTTTGCAATATAATCCAAGTAGTTTTGTCCGAAAAATAATATGATATTAGATGTAAGATATTACCTGTTTATTATTACTTTTGGTAAAGAGATGGCGACTCAACCAACATCAGGATTTGCCATGAATATAATATCTTTTACTATTATTATTACTATAGTTTTTACGATTAGCAGTTTCGTTTAAATCTTATCGTTATTATTATGAATATGACTGTAACCTTCAATCCTAAACTATTTAACCATATTTTAAACGTTAGGAGCGTCTATAGCCGTATTTACGATCGATGTAATTAACCATCGCGCGGATTTACTAATTTACATCGCGGAAATTATTAACTTGGAGATATACATTAAACGAATTTGGTATATGCGCTACCATAGTGGCAAAAGAAAGATATAAATAGTTGAAAAAAACTTCGAAAAGATATCTGGGCGTTATAAAGTGTATTCAAACTCGCTAACTCTCATAATAGCTATCCGTACCTATTTGCAAAGTACAGATTCGCTAACGTAAATTTTCCCAATTATTTTGTAATATAATATCAGCTGATTGAACATCTGGTTTAATATATTTATCGGTATTTCCTTCTCGTATTTTCACTTATTATAGAGGTTCAACTCGTAGTAGCCCAGTTTGTAAAATATTATGTAAATTGGGTATCGTGTCCTAAGTAAATTTTCGTACAATAATAAATTTCGCGAAAAGTAGTTGTTTGTATTGAAATCGTTAAGTAGTAATCCCTGGCATGTTCTATAAGAATTCCGGGAAAAAGTAAATAATAACCAAAGAAAAAGACCTCTATCCACTTATAGATATTTAAAAGGAGCATTATATTCGTATCAAAGCTGTTGTATGACTTTTAGTCATACTTCTTTACGTCATTTCAAACTTTAGCAAAATTCGTGAAACTTTTATAATTAATATTAACTATCTTAACAGATTTCAGAGGAAAACCGCGATAATCGTCCCAATTTTTGTTGGTATTTCCTAACAGTTTAAGCTTTAAAACCTTTAAGTCGCGATGTTAAAGGTAATTGCCAGTCGCTTGAACTGGGGGGAAAAGTCGTATAATAAGACCTATAGTACGTTCGCGCATGTAGGTGTACCTAGCATAAAAAGCTTTTTAAGGAACTTATTGGTAGGGCTTTAGATCGTTATAACGTTATCGATTCGAATCGTGGTCGAAGTAACAGTAGTATTTCATTGTTTAAGTAGTAGATGTATTGTTTTAGGTTTGGCAGACCGCTAGCCAGTCTGCACTATAATTTGTATAGTCAATTTCTTGGCCCGTACCCTAGAGTAAAGTGTAGCGTACTGCACTCGACTTACACCCAATGCGGTAAGTCCATACAAAACAATACACCCAACTTGCAGTACGGTCAACTTTACTGTAAGTAAAGTTGACCTACTGCACTACATAAAATACTTTTTCAACACTGGAGGCTTTTTAATTTATAGGCACACGTTAGTGGGATTAACCAATCTTTTCCAGTTATCGCTAAACAGCGACCTCATCAACTTGCCAACCCCCTATTACTTTTATACTGAATTGCACCCAATTACATGAAAATTAACCCCATTTAACCTTAATTTCTCTTTCGCTCCGAGGTCCGATTTTATTAACTTCTATTAAAAGTCTTTTCACTATAGTTCTTTGCAAGCCTTTACTTCAGCCGTACCAATCAAATAGATTGTCATTATCAATTCCTCCACTTCCCGAACAATCTTCCAGCTTGCCAGCATATCCCTATTCATCTTCACGTAATTTAAACTTTCTGGGTAGCCTATTAACGTAACCCTCGATACGTATAGTCGGTCTTCAACTATTTACAAATATTCTCAAGGCATTATTTGGCGATACTTTTATAATAACATTAATAGGGTTATCCTCGCCGTTAATTTATCAAAACTCCTTAATCTCTCTTCTTTCTTAGGTCTCCCCAAGTGTTATAACGTAGATTATCAGGCGTTTTTCGCTGGTGGTTCCGAGTTTTAAAAAGTATTCGAAAAGGCTCTTCGAGTCGGTATAAATTACCATCGGAATAGGATGAATTTTCAAATGCCTAGTAATAAGGTTAGGTATTTCCCATAATGACATACCTACGTTAAAACCCGTTATTATAACGTAGACCTCCGAAGTTAATACGCTTTGTATAATCCTTTTACACTTAACGGAGGTCTAATGGATTAGGTTATCGATAATACTAAATTAGTCGTCTCGCCTGTTTTCATTTACAAGGGTTATTAAAAAGCCGATTTATAAAGACAAATCGGTTTTATTTATAAAGTATCCGTTCATAAAGATTATCAATTTGGCCTTCGACAGGTCGATTAGAACTATATTAGTCCTGCGATTCAAATTCTACATTTTCTACTTAAGTCTCTTATTTAACTGATTAAAGTATTTATCTATTAGCTTTTGTATTTATACCGCGATAAAAAGGTTGTAAAAGGCTTCCAGTTAGCATAAAATAATAATATAACTACCCTAGGAACGTTGTTTCAGGTACCATTAGGCCTTGGTCGTATTTGTCTAATTAATTATAACGAAAACAGTATCTTGGCCTTCTTGACGAAAGCTAAAGCTGGAGTTAATACTAAGCATATGGATTGACAATCTATTAAAGTTAAGTTGGCTACTTTTCGTTGACGTTGTTACCAGCTTGTAATTTCAGAACTTAAAGTTCTTAATCGCTTGCTATTTTCATAACTCAAAGATAGCTATTCTAACGAGGAGGGTATTATTAGTCTACATACTTACTATACAGAATTCCTTCTCTTATGTTACTAGTGAGCACCAGTCGTACGCAAATGATTTTATCGCTAGCTGTAATTTAAAGTGCGACCAATCGGTTAAAACCCAATAAACGTTTACTTTTACCAGTCCGTATAATAGCTTAACATACCGTATTAACGTTTCTAAAGGGAAGATTATGCTTAATTCGTATGGTAGTCTTAATAATACGATCCGTTATAGATCCGTTATCAATTATGTATAGGCTTACGTTATATTACGGCTATTAAGTGTCAATTTACCTTCAATTTTGGCAAGTAAACTTATTATTAAGGCGACTATTAAACGCTAACTGATTTTCTAAGTCGTTGGCGACTACGTAAGGATTTAATCCTTGCTTTTATCACCGTATTCTTAAGCGATTAGGCATAACTTTTCGTACGGCCACCCTATAACCTTACCCTTATCCTTGTACACAATACTTGATTAAAAGATCGTAACATTTGAGTTTTAAAAATTTAAGTTGGGTTTCGATACGAATTATATGATCCTTCGAGTTAATAGGCTATTAATCCTACTTTTGTGGCTTTTTTAAAGGTTTTGTTGAAGATTTTAATAATCCTTTATATTCGAAGCTTTAGTACTAAGTCTTTATTATCATTCAATTTTCTGTTCACCCAAGTAGTATTGTAAATACAACCCGGTATATATTCCTTTTTTTAATGGTCTTTTTCTTCAGAGGTTATCCGCGCTAGCAGCTTTCTATCAGCTTATTACTAACGGGTGGAAAAGGTTCGTGTTAACTTGGTTGTTTGGTTTAAGGGTTTTTATTGTTGGTAGCCTTCATATAAAGCTTAACCTGAGGAATTAGAAACAAATAGGAACGTTAATAGTTTAAACAACTACTTCAGAGTTCTCGATACTTAATATGTTATACAGGCCTTCATATTTACCCGGTTCCCGCTACACAAGAATTTCACTTCACAACGGAAAAGCAAATACTTTGATTATTAAAAGGCCGTTCTTGATATTAAGGGCGTTATTAACCTGGCGGCGTGCCGATTCCTTTCGCAGTTTATTCAGGGATTTTCCGTAGGCTGCGGTACGTTTTTGGGTACTTACTAATAGCAAATATTTACTCGTCAGGCATAGCTATACTCTAAAGACAATTAGTGTTGGTATTAGACTGTTAGGGACTATAATATTATTTAATCCTTTTATTTCCATTTATAAGCGTTCTTTTGGATATATAAAGCTTTTAATTTTTAGCATAAGGATATTATATATTCGGCGAAGTAGAAGTTATACCTTTTTAACATTTATAATATTTTAGTGGGATTTCATAAGTACTTATTTACATTGTATACCTATTATTTTGCTATCTTCTTGGAATTCCACCGCCGTAAAGTTTATATGAGTATCATAGGTGACGACGTTAGATAGACCTAAGTATATATTAATTTATTATATCCTTAATGTTTTCCACGCAACTTTTATCAAAAGGGACTTCAAAAAATTCACCCTATAAAATCAGGTTACAAAGTTAACGACGTAAAAAACAAGCTTATCATTCAAAAAAAATACGTTAATAAAGATTTCGTAATTAAAATCTTTATCGTTTTCTAATGTGAACTTAAATTTCCGGAAGGCTTGGATGTATGTTTAGTAATGGTGATAAAGCCTTTTAATTACTTTTAGAGTAAAGTATTCCACATCTTTATACCTTACGAACTTCAGGACTTTCTATAGCCTATTAACGGTTGGATAGTTAAAGCGCCTGTATAGTTAACGTATCTTTGGCTTCCTTAGGTTTAACACTATTACTTTCGAGCCTTACAGATAAAACTATAAATACCCTTATTTAAAGGCAAAGGAAAACCTTTAGCTATTTTTAACCAGTTCGTCAGCATGAAAGTCAACATTAACACCGAGGGTCTTTATATCTTTTAAGCGAAAAAGGAAAGGGATATGGGACTTGAAAATGTGGAACGTAATTATTCTTATAATAGTTCAGATTACCATTGTCTCTAGTAACAATGATTATTCGCCTGTTCTGAAATTAACTTTAGTTTTGCCAGTATCTTTAAAATTAATTTCTGTAGGTATAGTATTTTCCCTCTATAATACCACCTATTACGAATCGCCTCCTATTAAGTACTTTACTTCCCTCATGTTTGAAACGATACCTCAAAACGTATAGTTCGCGTAACGATCGTGAAGGTTAAAGGTATTCAAAGGGTCAGGAGTTTAGTTAGAGTAAAAGTAAAGGTTTTTACCCCCTAAACGGTATAGGAAGACGTGGTTGGTTATTCATTGAGCCACGCCAGAAGTAGTATCCTTATGCTACTTAATTTACTTAAAGCTATTATAACCGTTAATTATCTTGCTACCCTCGAAATCTACGATTTAATCGAAGTAATCTTGTTTAGAAGTGATGGTGTATTAGATATACTATATTATCTCTTTATTATTTTACTCGGCAGGGGGGTGTTACGTTAACCAATAGCCAAACTTGCCACAGATTTAATATCTCTTGCCACTATTACGACGATAGTACCTGTACTCAGCAGGTTCACCTAAATTTCGGCTTTATTGGTGTTAGTGTGATTATTACCTTTAATTTGTGGCCGGTGTGCTAAACCTTAACCGTTGAGGGCGCACATATCCGTACTTACGATCGATGTAATTAATCACCACAAGGTTTTTTTTATCCACATTAGGAAAGTTGCTAGCTTAGGATTATATATTAAGCGAGTTTGGTATAAGCATTATTATAGTAGCAAGCGAGTAACGTAACTAGCTAAAAAAGCTTTCGTAGGTGGTATTTAAGCGTTGTAGGGCGTGTTCGAATTCACTAACGTCCATGATTACTGTCTGTACCTATTTACGAAGTGTAGCTTCGCTAACATGTACTTTCCCCGTTACTTGCTAACACAATATTTACGTATTAAGTATTTGATTAAGAATATCTATTAGTATTTCCTCTTTTTTCTTTTTGTTATTATTGTAGTTTACCGCTTGGTGGCCCATTTTGTATGGTATTGTGCAAGATAAACTTCGTGTTTGAAGTGGATTTTTATACGATCGTAAATCTCGCGAAATGTTGTGGCTCGAGTTGGAAAGTTAAGTAATAGTTCCTGGCGTACCTTGTAAGTATTCCGGGAAATAGTGAGTTTAAACTAGAGGGAGGAACTTTCATTATCTTGCAAATATTTAGGCAAGGCAAAATCTTAGTGTATAAAAGGTTATAAAGCTTCCTTTTATGATTTTCTACGTTGTTCCAAATCCTAGCGAAGTTCATCAAGAGTTTTTAGTTAATGTTAACTATATTGACAGGTTTTAGGGGAAAATCGGGATAGTTTTCAAAGTTTCAATTGGTGTTTCCTAGTAATTTAGGCCTTCCAGCTTTCGAGGCACGGTGTTAAAGGTAATTGCAAGTCGCCTTACCCGAGGAGTAAAGTCCTGTTATAGGACTTATAATGGGCTTGCGCGTATAGGAATACCTAAATGGAGAAGAGTTTTAAGGAACTTATCGATCAAATTACCAAGGAGCGATAGGCATATAAAGGTTTTGGGATACTTGACGATGTTACTCAATTAACTGGTATAAAACGTTAACGTAAATACATTTGGCCGCATTGGCGACCCTTACTTTACGCGCTCAGCCGCCGCTAAAGGCGTATTCAGCGTTGTTACATAAAGGTGCTAGATTACCAAGCAGTTCAACAGGTTCCTTATCGTTAGCGTATAAAAAGGCTGAACTTAGCTAAGTGTAAAAGTGAGGTCCTCTAAGTCACGTGTAAGGGCGGTAAGGTTTCTTAATACTATTTTCTTTATAGTATGGTTCTTAAAAGCGTTCCTAAAGTTGGGCTAAGTCAAAAAGCTCTAATAATAACTTTATAGTGCCTTATGGTGGCATATAAACTCCTCATCGTTTAAGCTTTGTTTTAACCCTTAACTTAACCCATTTTTGAACTAAAATCCGCACATTAATAGTCTGGTGACCAAAAAAGTTACGGAAGTTACTAAAGGCATGATCAGGGTCTTTAATATTACTGTATTTAATAATGTAATAGCCGACGAAGTTGATAAGGTGTTTTTCCGTTGATTTTTCATCAACATTTAACGCCTAAAGGTTTTCTTAGTAGAACTTGGTAAATGTAGTTCTGAAGGCGTTAATTCCTTTTGAATTTTTGGGTTAAGTGTTATCTTAAGGTTCAGGCTTATATAAAACGAGTAAAACGTGTAAAACGTATAGGATGTATAGCAAGTATAGGGAGAGAGACTTGGTGATTCTTGGGTGTAAAGATTTGGTGTTTTTAGCTTAGGATAATGGTCTTGGCGATTAAATTGGCGTGTGGAGTAAAAACAGTAAAGTAGGAGAAAAGGTTTGATGTAAAGAATAAGGTCGAAGGTTGTTTATTATTTTAGGTTTTTCAGCGCAGTGATTTAGTCGTTTTTCTCATAGTAATAGTACCCGCAGTAGTATTAACTTAGCCGTTTGCCAACTTACCGAACTTTAATACTTCTGAAAATCAATTTGAACGTCTTTAAGGAAGATTTGGAAAAGATTTCTTGGTGTTTTTAATAGTGATATCGTCGCTAACTTTCAGACTGCCGTTGTGAAACTAATATAACCTAAATTTTTTCTCTGTTTTCCTACCGTTATAAGACTAACACAGTACTAATAAAGACCTTTCACAATAATTTTCCCTCTACTCTAGCCGCTGTTGTGCCCATAAAGCATAACCAGAAAGTAGCTTCTTTTGTTAATTAGCTAATCTGTACTTAATCCAATAAGTACTGATCAGTGTTAGAGCCTTAGATCGTTGTAAAGTTATCGATTCGATTAGTCGAAGTTACAGTAGTATTTTATTGGTCAAGTGGTGGATGTATTGTTCTAGGTTTGGAAGACTGCTAGCTAGTCTGCACTATAATTTTTATAGCCAATTGCTTGGCCCGTGCACTAGAGTAAAGTGCAGCATGCCTCAGTCGACTTACACTCAATAGGGTAAGTCTACACAAAGCAATACACTCAACATGCAATTCATTATAGTCAAATTTACTGTAAGTAAAGTTGACTTACTGCACTACATGTAGTACTATTCCAACAACCTTTACTATATTCAATCCCATAGTTAGCGCTAAACATCACGGATTTCATATCATGGAGTCGATACCTTCATGTCTGATGTAAATTAGAATACGCCCAAGATATATCACACTTTATGATAACACACACCCTAATTAATATACGATAATCGTAATTGAATCTAGTTTTCAAATTGTGGCTAAAATAAATGATATCATAGTATTAAGGTTAAATATTTCTAGGTTAAGAACTTTTTGAAATTTATTAACAATTCATGATGTTAAACTCAATGAACAGTTTATTGTAATTCATTTTTCATTGAGCTTCGCTTGTTCATTTTGTCAAGTCCCTATTCTTATAATATTTTGAATGATGTCTTGTGGAACTAAATGAGTTGAGTTCTTATTTTAATAATATCTGTTTGAATTGAACGCGACCTGATAACTTACACAAGTATAACGGAAATACAAATATGAATTTTGAGGCTGTAGTTTCAATTTCCTAATAAATTCGATCTTTTGACATAAAGTTTATGTAGTTGTTGGATTTATTGCTTATTCTACTTTTTTTAGAGTTTGCGTTGATAGTTATTTCTTTGGTTTTTTGCGATGGCGTTATTTTTGTCAAATTTTGCGGTAATAGATCTTTTACGTTACCATCTGGTGGTAGTAATGCTGTTTTAGTGCCATTTCTTGGTAGTAGCGCCTTTTCAGCATTATTTTTTTAATAATAACGCTTTTGGAGTTTCATATGGTTTTTTTTTTGTTTATTATCCTTTAACATATACCATTCAGTTGCAGTATTACTCTTTACCTTTGGTAATGCCGCCTCAATTCGGTATACAGAATTCGTAATAACAGTAATACTTGTTACATATAATAAAATTGTTGGCATTAGCTTTGCTGTGCATTATAACAGTTGTTTTCTTTACAATTTCAGGAGAATTGGTAGAAGAAGATTCCTTATCATCAGTTTATGGTGCTCATTTTAACTTAAACTCGTTCAAAATTCAGGAAATTTATCATTTTTATCATCAACGAGGAAATATAGTCCCGTTTGTTGGAATAGTACTCCATGTAGTGCAGTAGATCAACTTTACTTACAATAAAGTTGACTATACTGAACTGGATATTGAGTGTATTGCTTTGTATAGACTTACACCATTGGATATAAGTCGACTGAAGTACGCTGAACTTTACTCTAGTGCACGAGCCAAGCAATTGGCAATATAAATTACAGTGCAAACCAGCTAGCAATCTGCTAAGCCTAGAATAACATATTCACCACTTAACCAATACAATACTACTGTTACTTCGACTAATCGAATCGACAACATTGCAACAATCTAAGACCCTATCAACCCTGATTAGTGCTTATTGAGTTAAGCACAGATTAGTCAAGTAGAAGAAAAGGCTACTTTCCGGTTACGCTTTGTAAAAAACTAAGGTAGAAGAAAGATTCTTACGAAGAGCCTTTACTACTACACCGGTTTTTACGGCAGTAAGTAAAGAAGACTTATAAGATACGCCGGTATTCACGGCAGTTTAGAGGTATCAACGGTATCGTTATTGAATACACCAAAAAAACTTTATTAATCCTTCTTAAAAATGTTAAGATTAAGTGTTAAAAGTCTTAGAGTTCGGCAAGTTGATATACGGCTAAGTTAGTATTACTATGGATGCTACTACTGTAAAAAGATTAAGTTCTTACGCCAAATAACTCATAACAATAAACTACCTTCAACCTTATCCTTTACATTAAACATTTACCCTTACTTTATTCAGTTCACTTTCTTTACGCCAATTGAATCATTAAGTTCACTTCCCTCAGCAAAAATACCAAGAATCGCTAAGTTGCGTCGAAAAAGCCACGTTGCGCGTCCTCATGCCAAACCACTAAGTTATCAAGTCACCAAGTTCCCACGCGACTTTACGCTAAAACACCAAGTCCCTTACGCTCAAAATCACTAATTCCTTCGCCCTACGCATTCCACACGTACTATACAAACAAGAACGTCAAGATAGCTACCGCAAGTACTCACTTTTAGGCTATTGCTTACCCTGACTAAAAAGAAGCAATTGAAAATATCGGAATAGTTTTTGCCAATTACTATGACGAACAGCTTTGTATGAAGGATTTTGACGAGCCCGTAATTAAATCTTACTTAAATAATTACGTTATCCATTATATCCTCAACTCTGACGTTGGTAAAGAGTTCAGCCGCAGCGTCCGCCTTTTCCAAGACTTTCGCGAGTTTTTCAACTAATGAACTTCTAATATATGGAAGATAATTTAAAGTACGGTCAAAACTAGGTTAAAAAAGGAGGTTATTCTCCGTATCATTTACATTCCGGAAACGACTTTATTGGTACTGGCAAAAACGTTCTTTAAATTGGATTCATTAAAAGACTACCTTTTAAGCCCCAATCTTTAAAACCTTTAGGGAAAAGGGAAAGGCTTTGAAAGATTTCAATGCCCATATAAACGTTTTAAAGGACCCTTACTTTACCTTTAGCTAAGTTGAACCTCTTCATATACTGGCGATAAAAAACCTATTAACTTACTCGACAATCTAACACCTCTATGTAATAATGCGGAGTACCCCCTTAGTGGTAGTAATGCACGTAAAACAAGGGCCTCTAACGCGGCTAAAGGCATCGACGTAGGCTCTTTACACCAGTCAGTTAAGCAGGATCGTCAAGCCTTCCAAAACATTCAAATACCTATAGCCTCTTAATAATTTGATCGACAAACCACTTAAGAACTTCAAATCCTACTATAAACCTTGCTATAAAAATTAACCCCTTAGACCAGAAGACTACCAATTACCCTTAATACCGTGTTTCAGAAGATTTAAGGCTTAAACCGCCAGAAAACACTAATTAGGATTAGGATAACAATCGTAACATACCCCCAAAACCTATCAAGATAGTTAATATTAACTATATGCTCCTGAAGGACTTCTCTCAAATCTGGAACAACTTAAAAAAATATAACGGAAAGCCTTATAACCTTCTTGATACTAAGATAATGCCTTTCCTAAACATCTGCAAAATAATAGAGGTTTTCATTTTAAGTTTTTACTTATTATTTCCCGAAATCCTTGTAGGGTACGTTAAATATTACTACCTGAATTTTATTACCCAAGTTACTATAATTTGCGAGATATATAACGGTATAAAGTGCCAGTTGGAGCACAACATCCACCTTACGTAATATCACATAGATTAGACTACTTTAAGGAAGGTAACGATAATAGTCAATAAAAAAAAGGAAATACCGATAGATGTTTTTAACCAGATAATCGACAAGTTGATACTCTTCCAAAAATCAATGGGAAAAGCTCACAATAGCGAAGCCACACTTTGCAAGAAGGTACGAGCAGTAATTATAGGTGTTAACAAGTTCGAATACGCCTTACAACGGCTAAATACCACACACGAAAAATTCTTTGTCCAGTTACGTTCCTCGCTTGCCACTATAATAATGCGTATACCAAACTCGATTAATATATACCCCTAAGCCGGCAATTTCCCTAACGTAAAAAGAAAAAATGTTTTTACGATAATAAATTATTTCGGTCGCAAATACGGCTACAGGCGCCCTTAACGCCTAAGGCTTAGATCACCGACTACAGACTAAAGGCAAGAAGTTCGCTAGCGCTAACAAAGCAAAAATTTAGGCGGACCTATTGACTGCAAGTACTATTGTCGTAATAGTAGCAAAAAAGTTAAATCTACGGTAAGTCTAGCTATTAGTGAACTTAGTACCCCTACTCCAAGCGAAATAACAGAAATGTGATTTACTACACCCAATACCCTACCACTTTTAAATAGGACTAATTGGATTAAATCGTAAACTTCGAGGGAGACGAGCCAATCAACAGCGTTAATACCCACAAATAAATTAAATAATACGAAAATTTTACTTTTAATGCGCCTTAATGCCTTAGCCGATTACGTTTTCCTATACTTTTTAGGTGGTGAAGTCCCTTACTTTTGCCCTAATTAAGCCATTAACCCTTTACATACCTTTAACCTTCGCGATTGTTACGCGAACAATATGTTTTAAAGTATTATACCAAATACAAGGGCAATAAGATACTTAACAAAAGGTATTCGCAATAAGTAGCACTACAGAGAAAAAACATTATAGCCACTGAAATTAATTGTTACAATGCCTATAGAGCCAAAGTTAGCTTTAAACTAAGCGAATAATTTTCGTTACTAGGGATAAAGGGAATTTAAACTATTATAGAAGAAATTATAATACATATCCTTAAGTCTCTTCATTCTTTCCTTCTTTTTTTAGAGGATATAAAAACCTTTAGTATCATTGTCGACGTTAACGTAGACGAGCTGGTTAAAAACGACTAGAGGTTTGCCCTCACCTTTAAATAAGGGCACCTATAGTTATACCTTTAAGGCCCGGAAGAAGTGTTATTAAACCTAACAAAGTTAGAAATATACTAATTGCACCTACATTTTAACTACCCAGCCGTTAATAAAATATATAAAATTTTAATGTCTATAGGGTATAAGAACGTGTAATATTTTATCCTAAAAGCTATTTCAAAACTTTTTTTTATCATTAAATGTATGCCTAATCCCCTTGAAGATTTAAGTTTTTATTAAAAGACGATTAGAATTTTAATTGCGAGATTTTTGCCAACTTGTTTTACTTAGATAATAAGCTTATTTTCCATGTCGTTAACTCAATAACCTCTTTTTACAGTACCAGGTTTTTGAAGTTCCTTTCAGCAAAAGATACGTGGGAAATACTAAGAATACTATAAATTAACATATATTTGGGTCAACCTAAAGTCGTCTTCCGCGATACCGGTACCAATTTTATGATGGTAAAGTTTCAAAAAATACCAAAATAATAGTTATCGAGTATAAATAGGTACCTTTAAAATCCTACCAAAGTATTAGAAAGATTAAAAGGGCATATACCCTACTTTGCCGAACGTATAATATCCTTATATTGAATATTGGAAGTTTTATGAATTCGGAGGCATGTTTACAAATAGCAGGAAAAGTCCTAAATAATATTGTAGGCCCTAACGGCTTAATACTAATACTACTGGTCTTTGGAGCGTACCTACGCCTAACGAGTAAATCACCGCCCTTGGAAAGTACTTAAACACGTATTACGACCTAAAAAAAGATTTAAAGGAATTACAAAAGGAATTGGTAAGCCGCCAGGTTAATAACGCCTTTAATACCAGGAATAGCCCTTTTATAATCGATGTACTTACTTTACAGTTATAAAGTAAAGTCCTCGTGTATCAAAAGCCGAGTAAATGGGAAGGCCCATATAAGATATTTAGTATCGTGAACTTCGAAGTGGTTATTAAAACTAATAACGGATTTATATCTTTTCGCACCATTTAGGTTAAGCCTTATATTAGGTCTACTAACGATGAAACCCTTAAGCTAAACGACTGAACCAATATAAACGTTCTCTACCAATGATTAATAAGCTAATAAAGCGCCGCCAGCGTGGACTACCCCCAAAAAAGAGGAACGTTAAAGAGGAGTAATATATACCGGGTTGTATTTATAATACTATTTGGGTAAATGGGAAAAAGAAAGATAACGAGGCTTAGTATTAAAGCTTCGAAGACAAAAAAAATATTAAAACCTCTGGTAAACCTTTTGAGAAAAGCGATAAAGTTGAGATTAACGTTCTATTAACTTAAATGGTTGTACAATTCGTGCCGAAAACCGATTTCCACCTTCAAAACATAAATTTCACGAACTTTCAATAGAGGATTATCTATAAAGTTAAAGGAAAGACTATGGGGCGATTATAAAAAAAGTCACGTTTGATCGCTTAAGGATATAGCGATAAAGGCAAGGATTCGATCTTTACAAAATTGCCAACGATTTAGAAAATTAACTAACTTTTTATAGTTATCTTAATTTTTTTTAACTAGGATTAAAAGAAAATTCATATTCAATAATTGTAATATCACGTAAGTTTATATATGATTAATAATGGACCTATAACTGATTGTATTTTTAAAATTGCTATAAAAATTACGTATTATTTACCTTTTAGGGACGGTAATACGATATATTAAGCCATTATACGGATTGGTATAAGTAAGCGTTTATTAGTTTTTAACCTACTATTTGTATTTTGAATTACGGCTAGAAATAATGTCCTAGAAGTATGACCCATACTTACTAGTAACATAAGAAAAGTATTTCGACGTAGTAAGTATAAAAACTAACGATACTTTTTTGGTTGGAATGACTAGCTTTGTGATATTGAAATAACAGGCGATTAAAAACTCCAAGTTTTAGAATTACAAGTTAGTAATAACATTAATAAAAGTTAGTAAACTTGACTGTAATAGATTTTTAATCCGTATTTTTAACATTCATACCGGCCTTAGCTTTCGCCAAAAAAAATCATAGCACCATTTTAACTACAATTAACAAATTCAATACGACCAAAGCCTAACGGTATCTAAAACAACGTACTCGAGGTAGCTATATTATTATCTTATGCTTACCGAAAACCTTTTACAACCTTTTTATCGCGATGTAAGTATAAAAGCTAACGGATAAGGACTTTAACCGGCAAAATGAAAGGCTCGAGTAGCAAATGCTAAATTTAAACCGCAGAATTAAAATAATTCTAATCAATCTGTTAAAGGCCAAGTTAATAATTTTTACAGACGAACCCTTTACAAATAATACCGATTTATTTTCATAAATCGGCTTTCTAATAACCATCGTCAACGATAATAAGCGTAACGACCAATTTAATATTATCGGCCACCTAATATATTGGACCTTCGTTAATTGTAAAAAGATTACATAAAGGGTATTAACTTCGGAAGTTTACGATATGATAACAGCCTTTAATATAGGTATAACATTATAGGAAACCCTTAACCTTATTACTAGATAATCAAAGATTTCTTTTATGCCGGTGGTAATTTGTACTGACTCAAAAAGCCTTTTCAAATAACTTTTAAAATTCGGAACTACGAGCGAAAAATACCTGATAATCGATATAATGACAATTCTTGAAGCTTACGAAGGAAGGAAAATTACAAAATTCCGGTGAATGAATAGTCAAGATAATCCCGCAAATGCTATAATAAAGGTAACACTATACAAAGCTCTAGAAAGGTTTGTGCATAGTAATAGACTAACTATACGTATCGACGGTTACGTTAATAGGCTGCCTAGAAAGCCCAAATCACGTAAAGACGACCAGAAATGTGGTGGCAGATTGGAAGACTGCCAGGGAATTGACTATGCGAACTTGTTTAATTGATAAGGTTGAAATGGAGGCCTGCAAAAGCTTATGGCGGAAGAACTTTTTGTAGGAGTTGATAAAGTCAGACCTCAGAACGACGGAACAATTAAGGTCAAATAGGGTCAATTTGCAAGCAATTAAATTAAATTTAGTATGAAAGCCAACTGGCATTAACAGGGTTCTGACCAGTTAACGAGGAGGAAAATTAGTGGTGACCGAAAAAGATTAGTTAGCTACACTGGCGTGCGCATACAAACTAAAAAGCCGCCAATGTTGAAATAGTATTACATTCAGTGCAGTAGGTCAACTTTACTTACAGTAAAGTTTACTATACTGAACTGCAAGTTGAGTGTATTACTTTGTATAGACTTACCCTATTGGATGTAAGTCGAGTGCAGTACGCTGCAATTCACTCTAGGGCACGGGCCAAGCAATTGGCCATACAAATTACAGTGCAAACCGGCTAGCGGTCTGCCAAACCTAGAACAATACATCCACCACTTGATCAATGCAATACTACTGTTACTTCAATCAATCGAATCGACAAAGTTGAAACGATCTAAAGCCCTACCAACACCGTTAATAATTTTGATAGTATTTCAAAATCTATAGGGCTATTTGTTATAACCCAGACAACGGTTGGGTCAGGAAACAGGCCAGCATGCAGCTGAGCCACGGAGAGCCTATAGTCCAACACATCAGGCGGGGAACATCTCTTATGTAAGTAAGGTGACTAAGTAAGTCACGTGATGGATCAGTATGGATCAGTTACTGATCCAAGGTGAGGCAGCACTAGATCAGTAGGATCAGTGCGGTGATCCTAACGATCCAGCACTGAAGATAGTATGAAGGCAATGGGATATAAGGACACGGTCAGCACCATAGATAGCATTTCCTTCATAGCTCTTCAGTTGTCAATCTAAGTATTCAGTCTACACACCTGAATAGCCTAACGGCTAGTGATTATTCTACAGCACGAACGAACATCTTCTTGATATTGCACCTTTGTTATCTCTGCTACCTTACTGCTAACATAAACCCCCTGACACCTTCTATATACTCACGGGTATTTAGTGTGATCATTACACTATTGTCTGGTGATCGCTGTGTTTTGTCCATATTGCAATATGGCCTGCGTTAGTCTCACCGCGTTTTGCGGTTTACATATACTCGTTAGTTCCAAGTAACTTTTGTGATATTGTTGACTTTATTAGTAATCCGTTCCTTTGATTATTATTTTTCTCTTTTGAATGTTACTTTCGGTTAATTTTCTACGTCAACGTATAAAAAAGCCAGTATATGATTCAAAGATGTTAGTAAAATAAATTCAAGGAACAGAAGTAGCATCTAGAGAGTGCACGCCTTAAATAAGAGCTTATAAACTTTCACCTGGAGCGGGATACTGAACCATGTACTCTGTTAGCATGCTTTATTATTATTGCTAACTATGATGATATTTAGTAATATTTATACTTGTTGGAATAGTATTACATACAGTGCAGTAGGTCAACTATACTGAACTGCAAGTTGAGTGTATTGCGTCGTGCAGACTTACCGCATTGGGTATAAGTTGAGTGCAGTACGCTGCACTTCACTCTAGGGCACGGGCCAAGCAATTGGCCATACAAATTACAGTGCAGACCGGCTAGCAGTCTGCCAAACCTAGAACAATACATCCACAATCTAACCACGCAATACTACTGTTACTTCGACGAATCGAATCGACAACGTTGCAACGTTTAAGGCCTACCAACAATACTGGTAATTTTTATTTTTGTTCGAAAAGCTACGTATTCACAATTTAATTATACTAGTGTAATTCGTTTAAGGTTTTAATGGTTTATTTGATAGTAATGGTATCATAAATTATAGTTTGTTTAGATAGTTAATTAGCCTTATCAAGGCGTGATTATCGATATTACGAGTTATAAAGGCATTGTAAAATGGTATATTGCCGTCGGTTTAAGAAAAAGGGGTTTTCAAACAATGCGTTTGTTGGTAGGCCTTAGACATTGCAACGTTGTCGATTCGATTGGTCAAAGTAACAGTAGCATTACGTGGTCAGATGGTGGATGTATTATTCTAGGTTTGGCAGACTGCTACCCGGTCTGCACTCTAATTTATATGGCCAATTGCTTGGATCGTGTCCTAGAGTGAAGTGTAGTATACTGCACTCGACTTATACCCAATGTGGTTAGTCCGCATAAAGCAATACACTTGCAATATAGTCAACTTTACTCACAGTAAAGTTAACCTACTGCATTACATGCAATACTATTGCAATACTGTTCCAACAGCGTTACTATTTGCCAGGTAAACTTATTATTCATTATACGATACATTAATTATTTGATTAATTATATAGACTATATTTTCGTATTCTTTTTGAGAAGGTTTCGTTACATTAAATATTATATCTTGTTAATCGCGTAGTGCACGGTGCTGTTTGGCGCAGCAGTACGTACGCGCTGCAAAAGTTGCTTCCGCTGCCCGAGTCCCTATTAGCGATCCCCCTTTCTGTTTCCTTTCTTCAATCGCCACTATAACCCCTTTATTATCTTTTATTTACCACTTTAGTAAGCTGTAACTGTAATAGTAGCATAAGCAATACTAAAGTAGTAGTAATATGAGTAGTAAGAATAATTGTTCAAGATTATAAACCTTACCATTTCGCCGTGAGTGAAAACACAGCTTTTATCTTTAAAGCATATTAAATGCAAAAGATGTAATATTGACGAACTATAGCGGAGTATTTGATAATTTTCTCAAAATCCCTCACCGATAATATTCCTTCTTGCTTAA
Source organism: Anisogramma anomala (assembly GCA_038502455.1). NCBI lineage: Eukaryota > Fungi > Ascomycota > Sordariomycetes > Diaporthales > Gnomoniaceae > Anisogramma > Anisogramma anomala. The sequence goes on from JASMMZ010000005.1 coordinate 31,576,228, forward strand.
TCGCGGCCGAGATAGCAGAGCCGGTTCGACGTTTCGACGCGCGTTTTGTTAGGATACATTGCAAGGTTGTTTTTAGTACATAAGGTTTCAAAGTAGCGTATTAAGAAAAGTGCTTCCATTCCACCTATAGCTACGTGTTACGTACCGTACGTTTGGTCTGTTATCGCGGATAAATCGTTTTGCGAATGCCATTAAAATGATTATGTTTCGTCTTGTTATTACCGTTACAAGCGGGGCAATAATGTGTGTACGCCCGTATCGATGGTGTCAAAGCCGTTCGCATACGCTTTTTTCACCGTTCGCTATGTTCACAGTAAGTTAATTTATTTTGTGAATACGTAATTTGGGGATTGATTCATTCGTCATATACTCCTTCAATGTATAATACAGGGTTTGTGTTAATTTTTTGCTAGGTATTAATAGGCGGCCAGCGGAAATGGCCACCGTTATCACCGCGTAGCGCGCAAGCCTGATTCAATTGGCAAATTCGAGGACGTTTTTGCGTAACGTAGTAAAGAAAGCGATCCCACCATCATCTCCTGTTTAAAGGTTGTTAGCCTAAGGCTTGGGAAGTGTCTAGCCTTTTTGAAAATGACGATGTTGGCGGCGACGTTGACGACGATAGCGATGACGAAGCCGATGACAACTTTGATGACAATAATGACGACAACAATTATATTACCTGTTCCCGTCTCTGTTTCCATTTTGGCAGCTCGTAAATGCCCCGTTTTTATTGTTTTTCTAATATCAACCGTCGTATGTACAGATAGATGTATAATGAAACAGTATTTCAAAAATACCGTGGCCTAAATAATAAGTAGTAAATGAATCAAAATGAAAATACGTTATGAAAATAGTAAATATGTTGGTAGGCCTTTATCGTTGAATCGTAGTTGATTCGAATCACCTTAGCCAAAGTAATCGGTGTTGAATTGAAATTGGTTGATTAGTTGTAAGTTTTAAGTTTAGCAGACCGCTAGCTGGTTTCCACAATAATTTACATGGCCAAATGCTTTAGCTTATACCCTATTTTGAAGTAGGTACCTACTGTACTAGACTTGAAGTTTTAATATTAATTATTAACAATCTCGACTCGGATTAAGTTATTGACTTTCGAACAATTTTGTATTTGTAATTAAAGTTAAATTAGTTTTATTAACGGTGTATTACCTTGAAACGAACGGTGGGACCAAATAGGTAAATTAAGAGGTTACAAAATACAGAGGATTTTTTTTCGTTTTTTCGTAATTTGATTGAGAATTGTATTTTATAATTTTAGTTAAGGTTAATAATACGTTAATATAACTGAAGATTAATCAAATATTGGTATTATTGTAATAAAATAAGTTGTTAAAGGGAGAAGAGGTATTCAGAGAGTATACTTTATAGGTAGGCGGTTATATACCTCTTAACCAGGCAATATCACTCTTCCATACACTTTGCTAATCTCTCTTTTAGGCAGTGGCACTTTATTGAACACTTTACGAATGTTACTTTGGAGGAATATACCTTACCAGGTAATATATTACGAAAAAATTTACGAAGTTGTATTCCGTAATATAACCGCTTATTCATTATAGAGATATATAGTAATATTTACATAGGAAACCTTTTTTCCCTTATTACGGCCCGTATTCGTTATTCATCAATAATAGTAAAGTTTATAACGTAGTTCGTATTCGTAGTTTGGTAATAACAGTATAATTATAGTCAAAATTGTAAAGGTTTAAATTAGTATTTTTGGCCGCAGAAGCAATTATAATGAAGGTCTAATGGGTTTCAATAATCGGTAGCGATATAATTTTTGATAGCGTTTGTTATAATTTTCTATAAGGTTGTGATTATATTGGTGTTATATGGGTGTGATTACATAGTTGTTATTAGAGTATAATTATATAAGGGTAATTACGGTATTGCATATGTTAAGATTAATGTAAGAGGATATATTATCATAGATTTAGGTTAAAGAATACTTTTGACGGCGCGTAGTTAAAGTTAACGTAAATTTTAACCAATTCAATTGCATATATAAACTTAACTTACTGTTTTAATTACCTATTTTCAGCTGTTCTAATAAGTACATTACTTGACTAATTTCCGTATATTAACCTCATCCGTAAATAAATATCGCGTAAAAACAGCTCCCTTAAGCGTCGCTTAATGTGTAAACATAAACGGGCGGAGGCGGTTACTGCTGTAGCTCATCGCACCGCCAACATTACTACCGCCGCTACCACAAGCCCCACTTCTTCTGGAACCATGTCGTTAATCCCTACCTCCTTTTTCGCTTTTCCCGCCGCCGCCGCCGCCGTTAACCCCCTTTCCTCCCCCCCTCCCCTCTTACTAACCCCTAAAGGGAAGAGTAAAGAGCTTTTAAGGTTATAAACCTTACCCTTTCCCCGGGGGTAAAAACTCTATTATCTACAGAGACCTCTTCTCCCCCTCAGCCGCTGTAAACGTAACCTAACAAAGCGATAATACGTTTTATATTATTAATACATTCTGTATTTTTCGTTGTATCAATGTTTTTATAAACGAGGCGTTCGAGGCGGATATCTTCCGTCCCTTCGAATTGTATATCATTAAAGTACATTATGAGGTCTCTTTAATCATTAAGGTGTTGAAGCAGCGTACGTGGGTTCGTAGTCCCGGGCCGCTAATAGATATACCTTATTTTCCGTATATTTCGTTTGCGGCAGCGGGTAAGTCTATTGATCATTTCTATTAAAACAAGGATGGGTCGGTCTATTACTATTATTATAAACTAATTAATAACAGATAAACCCTTATTAAGATAGTTTGGGGGCTATGGAACGAATCCGTACTACGTGTTCGCTAGCTTTATCATAAGTTTACTATAAATCTATACTTTGAACCGCAAACCTATTTCCTTGATTTTTAGAAATATATCGCTTAAGGCGTTTTGAAAAGAAATCACTTTTACAAATAACTAAAACAAGACGAAATTAATTAGTAATAGGCTTTAACTAGCTGACTAAGAAATCGATAACTGCTTTTACCGCTTAAAAGTGGGGACTGCATATATACTATATAAACAAATTCAACGACGTTATTTTACATCACTGTAAAAAGGGTAAAAACCGTCCACGCCTTTGTTTAAAGGTATATCACCTAAGGCGCGGAACAACCCTTCAGGTGGTGCCGATAACGACGTCGATAGAAGTAATAGTGGTAGCGCCAGTACAAAGGGAGAGAGTGGCGAGGAGGAGGATTATAACGCGACGTCGCCTTTTTCCGTTCCCTTTAGTAGCGAATAGCTGCTCATCTTTGCCGGTCCGGCGCGCCCGGATATAATACAGTTTGTTACACAGTAATTTGATTACTTTCCAAAAATAATCGTAACGCAAGTGATTAATGGGCATTGAAAACTTGCCTTATAATGCCGTAAATTATAAAACAACAAATGATACATAGTAAAAGCGGTTGGAATAAAAGAGGGAAATCTCGCAAGAGCGGTGTGAATACAAAATATATACCGCGGAAAAATGCGAAGATCGGCGTAAATAATTGTCTTTAAACCGTTTTGAAAATGTTGAAAGCGATGTAATCGTGTAAAATAAAAGACAAAAGTAAGGCGGAGTATATTTAACTTAAAAGTGGCAGTAAAAACTTTTTAGAAATACTAACAAAGAGAATGCTAGTTAATACGAGCACCTCTAATGCTATGTTCGGAGTGCCCTTTGTTATTACATCTGTAAGTTTTGACTTCCCATCGATTTTTCTTATTTCCCTAATTTCGCGACGTTTATACGATTCGAGTAAAGCCATAATATCGATTATAAGGCGTTTTTCGTTCTTAATACCAAGTTTAATTGGATATTCATAAACCGAGAGGAAATTAGCATAAATGATAGAAAAAGGGGTTTTAAACTGAAGTTAAAAATAATTATCCGAACCGTTATCGTTATGGTATTTCCTAAATCGAAATCTTTAATTATATAGTAAATTTATAAGGTTTGGACGTTTCGTATAACCCTGTTACACTTAGCAGAACTTTAATAAATGATATTTCTACGAAGCGTAAATCCTTATTGAATCGGTATTTTTTTAATGAAAAAAACTAACTAACCTTATTTGTAAGTTGTAATATGTGTCATTAACGACGTAACCGTCATTAAAAAAAAACAATTTTGTAGTACGTATATTAAATGGTATAAATTATAAACCGCGTTTTGAACTATATATTTTCCATGTAAGGTGTTTGTTAAACGCTTTATATATGTCGTTCGAAAAGGAGGCCTGGTATTATACGACGACCAAAAGGTGAAACGATGCTTCCGATTATACTATTAAAGTAATCCAAGCGCCATATACGCGCTATTATTTGTATTTGTCATCCCGTTTTACGCTATCTAAAGGGATAAACGCCACTTTATATAATTACTCCTTTTATATAAGGTTCGAAACGCCGTTCCGGAACGTAATTGTTACGCCGTTAAAGTTAATTATACGGTTTTCCGTCAGGTACGTCTTGGGTTTTACTTTTAGGCCGGTCTTTACAAGTTTCCTATAAAAAGTTAACATTTTATCCGTTAACATATCGGTTAATATGAAACATTTAAAACGTGTTGTTAAGATTAATCAATATGAGTCTAAGGTCGAGTTGGTTATTCCGAGCCGTTTTTTTATAATGCCTTTGGAATATATTATACTAATATCTACTAGTTTTCGCTAACTAGTAGAATGGTTTCATAATACGTAAATTGATTCAGGGTAAATAGTGTTTTAAGGTCCGTAAGTATATAGGTATAAATACTCTGTTGAAGCCAATTTTCTGATGATATATAAGTTTTCGTAATATTATAAAGTTTAATATATAGATTGTAAGGGGTATTAAGGGGGGTGAAAAACGTAAGGATTAGGCGGTAGCTTGCCTATTGTAAAGTAAGCGACTTGTTTATAATATCTTTTTCCCGTCATTATTATAACCTTTAACAATAAGGCGACTTTTTTTATATAGCTTTTAGGATTTTTTTTACTTTATGTACAAATCGGATGTTAAAAATTCTTTTAGTGCTGTAAATTGTTGGTTCGAACTTTTTAAAGCAAAAAAACTCTTATTCGATTAAAACAAGGATTTCCGTCTAGGTAGTTTATTCAAACGGTGTAGTTGGGGCTGTAATAATGCCTTTGTGGTGGAGCTTTAGGTTATACTTACGGTTTTTCATTTCCTTTCAAGTAATTAAGGTTCCAAAGCGTTTTTTGGTTCTTAAACCGAGTAAACGTCCTCGGCGAAGAGATACTGGTACCGTTGGTATAGGCGGGCCGCTTTAGCATAGTGGTAACGATTGTAAAATGCTATTTGGTAGGTATACTAGATTTGGGGGCGGTTTATATCCGTTATCGTAAGATTCGTTTCGTCGATGCTACTAGTCGGATTACAGTTTTGGGCTACTATTATTTACTTTTTCCTTTTTCTAATTTTGTACCATTGTTTAACAAAACAAACTTGTATCATTTAACAAGTAAACGATTATATTGTAGCTGTTAAATCCGTTAATTATTCAAAGGCTAATTCATTTGTCTTTTGTTCTTTAAATTAAAAGCTTAGACTATCATGGTAAGTTTAAACCGCCGGTTTCACTTTATCCGTTCCTTATGGCTAATACTTTTGAAACATTATTTTAGGCCCATAAAAACGCAACTTTGTCATAGCTTTCGTTAAAGATTTTTTCCGTTGTAATATAGTTGATAACGGTATAGAGTCTATATAGATCCTTAAGTAAGTATTAAAAATAAGAAACGTATAGATTAGCCTCTTCAGATTGAATGTGTTATTAACGGCACTTACCGCTATTTGTAGGATAGATTCTTCAAAAATGGTGCCTTTTAACCTTTTCTATGGTACTGTATAGGCCTTTGTAAACAGTTCATAATACGATTCACATTTTCTAATACTTTATAGTACTTTTACCGGTATTTGTTCAAACTTATTACCAACGATTCTAACTTTAGCACGATATTTAATTAAGTTAAAGACCGTGCTTCCTTCGTAAGTAATTTAGTTTGAAGGCCCCAAGTAAACGTTTAAATAGTAATTTACTAAAGTATTCGAAAATTTCATATTGGAAACGTTTTATGTAAACTTCTCATCTTGAAATAATGTTGTTATTTCGATGATGTATAGTATGAGCTGGATGTTTAGGTGTTTTTTTATTCACAATTGCCTTTTAATCAAAATTTATATCGTTTTAAAAGTGGAATTCAAATCTCCATAGGATTTACGAATGTAATTATCATTTATAACAAAACTTTTCGATAGATTTAAGCGCTTTCTTTCCAATATCCGTATAACTTACGGAGTAAAGCAGACGTAAAAGGTGTTTCGTAACTAGGCATCTGAATCTGCGGTATAATATCCGTAATTTTCATGACATTTCGTAAACGACTTTAATTATACGTATTTCGGGAAAAAATTACAAGTAACCGAACTTAAGCCGGAGCGGTACTGATACGTTATTCGAAGTATGGATAAGTTAATTGTTTTTATTTCGTACCCTAATTTCGAATTTATTTATATTAACTAACGATAAGAGGAATAACGTTTCAAAATTCATTACGTCAAACTTAATCGGCCCAAATCTTGTATTTAAAATAACCGTCCCAAACGACGACACTTTGCGTTTGCCGAATAGTACCTTTCGATATTCTTTTATCCAGTCGGGTTAAAATTTCGGAAATTTCTTTACAATCACTTCGAATTTTTTTTTTCCGGCGATTTAGATTTGGACGGCGCCAGTATTAGGTATAAAGCTTTGAAATCGGTTTCTGTACCTATACGAAAGCGTAAACTACGACGCTATATATATATTCAACAAGCTGTTTTCGTAGTCTAGGCCTATACTATACAAAAAAGAGGTATCCTACAAGCCTATGAAAAATTCCTGGACGCCTTCGTTATCCTAAATTATCAGGTAAACATTGTTATCTTTAAAGTCCTTTTCTACGGAAGAATATTCGTAAAAATAAACATCAAATTTATTCTTTATGCTATTATATTCGGCTATTTGTACTACAAAATCAACTCCGTTTGGTTTTTAGGTGGGTAATCGGCTGAAAACTGTCGTTTAATACGAATTTATTCGTATACAGGGTAGTTAGTCAACTAATAGCTGATCTTACCATATATAATATAGCGTTTTTAAAAGATTTTAAAGCTTCTTATACTTTTTGGCGGATATTATTTTAAACACGGTGAGTTTCGCCTTTAGCCGTAGATTCGACTTCGATAAAAGCTACTATACCCTAGGTTTCCGGAGCTTCCTCCTTAAAAACTTTTTTCCAATAGAAGTATTTAGGGTGCTTATTTCACATTAGTTACACTGTAAATCTTTGGTACAAAATGTCGCAAATGTTTTTAGTAAAGCTCATTTTGGTAATTTAACTTTCGGTATTAGTTTTATCGGTTACAAATGCTAATCCAAGGATGACATATCGACGTATAAAAAGTTTTAACGATATTTCAAGAATTATGTAAAATGCCCTTTAATCCTTCTCTAGCTTAAATAGTATAAGGTTAAAATTTGGGTGTCTAGGATATACTTTTATTAATTTCTCAATAAATAGTTTATCACATTAATATTTTGGTTCAAAGGCCGTTTAACACTTTCGAAACTTTGCTAATAGGGTAGTAAGTATTTTTACAGACTTTCATTAGCGTTTTCACGTTATCCCCTAACTAATTTCCAAGTAATACTACTTTAATTTCTATTCTAAAGTTTGTGACCGATATTCCTATCAAAGTGTGATTTTAGGCAATTGAAGTACTCTCTGAATATGTTTTCCTATGTAAGGTGATATATATACTACTTTTCAGCTTACCCAATTAAAATGCTGGGGGAAATAACGTGAAACTATAACGACTTAATATCTATTTTTTTTTACATATATTTAGTATCATGTATATTTTACTGTTGCTTACATTATGTGTTTCGTCATTAAAACTTTTGTTTTCATCCTATAGTTGGGCGAATTTAGGAAGTTTTGTTCAATCACTTGTGTTAATTGAAACGCGGTGCGGTAGAAGATTACAGTAAGGGTTGTGGTTAGCAGGTATTAGTTCATAAAGTAAATATTAAAGTTTTACACCTCTTATAATATCTACGAGTGAGCCACCTTTTTTATCCGGGCCTCTTTTATTATAATCAAGTTGGTCGTTACCGGTATTAGAAAAGTGGTTTAGTTTTACTTTCTATTTAAAACTTCGTTTCAGAGAGGGTTCGTATTCAACCCGCTTTGTAAATAATCCTTGTGGGACTTCCTCCTTTTCCGTCGATTTCTCTAACTCTATTTCCACTTTACGGCGTACTTTTAGCCTTATTAAACGCCTCGTTCCTTATATTTACAAAGTATTTCCTAGTTTTTCATCTGTTATTTCAACGAGGCGTTCTTGGCGCCTTTTTCACTTATATACCTTGAAAACTTTACTTTTATTACTTTATTGTCGTTCTACTTTAACATTTAAGTAATAGTATCTTTATTAACATGGATTTTGTAATAGGGCTATCATTAACACGTGTCTTATTAATATCTTTACTTCGTAATCGTTTTCGTAGTATTCTAGAGATTATATTATCAATTATACACTATATTTCTAGTTTTGAATTTGTAAAATCCTTCTCTAAATCGTTGAAAATATCGCTTCCCTTAATATTCCCGTGATAAAAGTTGAAAATCATATTAATAACGTACGTATTTGCCTTAAATGAGTTTAAATTTCCCCTAATGCCCTAATTTTATTATCCTATAAGTTAAAGTTTAAGAACTTTAAAATGCTATTACGAAACAACGTATTCGTAAATAGATAGTTTAAATATTAGTTAGAGTTTACAAGGTTTTTCATCATTAAAGTTATAATTATCAAAGTGTATAATATACTAAAGCGGTTGAAAAGGCGGTTTATATATGTACTTCAAATACTGAAACGGTATAAATGTCGGTTTTACGTAATAGATGAAATTCGGATGCGAAACGTACAAATACGTAAATACAAAGTAAAAAAGCGGTAAATGTGAGGCGTTTAACGTTAACGCTTTCCAATATAAATAAAGTCCAAATAATATGTAAATGAGACGTAATTATAAAATAATGAGGCGATTAAAATCAGTTTTTTTATGTTTTAAAAACTTTATACTGGTTAAACGGCTGGTAAACTTGAACGTCGTAAGTAATGAATTTAAATTAATGGTATAAAGCGAACGAAGGAAAGCGAACGTTAAAAAAAGGGAGGAAGGATGTGAGGAGGTGTATATATACATGATCCAGGGAAGTTTAAGGCTCGGTTTACGTTTGGTAGACGGTTCGGATATCGGATTATAACCACTTTCATTATATTAGAGCTATATAAGCGTTATATTTTCATCACTTTTATACTTCGAAAGCGGTGTAAGTATTACGGTTTAGTCGTTTTTAAAGTGTGTGAACGGTTTGGATATTGTATTTAAATTGGATAGGTCCTAACGAACAGTTTCTAAACTTGGTTCTTCTGAATTATGTAGGCATTTACGTAATGGATCACTTTTTAAAAAAATATCCGGGTACGTTTAAAACGTTGAAACGAGTGAACGTATAACGTGACGGAGCTTGTAATAAATAGGATACCAATTAATTAACAATATCGTATTAAATTTGTTCTTTTTAAAATTTTCCAGATTTTATAGATTTGCTATGCTTCGGGTTTAAAAAGCTCTTCCACGTAATTCCACACTCCCATATAATTTTTATAAGTTGTAGTGTTAAAGTCTAATCAGTTAAGTCATTTTCGGTATCTCGTTATAAATATTTAACTTCGGTTTGTCTTTTTTTGCCTATTATATTTATAGTCAATCTTATCGTCTATTCATTAATGTCGGTAAGGTTACTAATATATTGACGTAATAAACAATTAATTGAAAAATGGTATTATTGTATCAAGATAAATTAAAGAGAAAAAAAGCATTCGGAAAGTACACTTTATAGGTAAATGGTAATAAACCTCTCACCTAGGCAGTGTCACTTTACCATTCACTTTGCTAATCTCCCTTCTAGGTAGTAATACTCTATTGTACACTCTGCAAATGCCACTTCTAGACAGAGGTACGATATTATGCATTTTATAGGAATGCACTTTGCAGAGTGTTATGTTACCGTGCACTCTACAAAGGTGCATTACGCAGTGTGGCCGCATAATAATTATAGGGATATATGGAAGTATATATACTAATACATTAATTTAAATGTAATAACCAGAAGTAAAAAGTCATAAGATTCAATAGGTATAGAATTTATTACATTCCTAAGTTCAACAAAGATAAGAATTTTATAACTAAACCGGCGGGATAAGTTGTGAAATGTTTAATATACTTGTATCAGAGTACGGAACTGGTTTCGATAGCTAAGAGAAATATCCAACAATAAATGGAGAAAGTTATAAACCGTCGTCGTCATACGGCTAACCAAGATAAGGTGGGCTATTAGATTTAACTTTATCTAAAAAACATCAAAACCAATCGTTTAAGCAAAAATATTAACTAGCTTTATAATTGATACTATATAATAGCTATCCCGAATCCGTCCAATATTGTGTTGGATATTTTTAATGAATATTTCATTCTTGTAAATTTAGTTTAACGCTAGATTACGGACCCCCTTCTATTCAAGGTTTAATTAAACAGCCACCTAGGCCCAGTATTAATCGCTAACAATAGGGGAAATAACATATACAACAACTTTGACATTTAAGATATCTTAACAGAGAAAACGAAAAGGAGTAATGTTAGTTGTATATTAATTTAATATTACAGGAATAATAAAGCAAAGAAAGATTATTGAAAATTATAAGTATATTACGACTTCTCATAAATTCGAGGCGAAATAAGGAAACGTATAATACCAGAACGGATTAAAGTCGAAAAATCGGCGCCGCATACACCTTACGAAACTTATTTCGATTATTTCGCATTTATATTAGGATTTTTATGATAATAAAAAGGTGGGAAGAATTTTATTACTATTGCTTTACTATATGATAAGTAAATCCCGGAATGTTACGCTCGGATGTCTTGGATAATAATACGATTATACAGCGATTTTTTACCAAAATTTATGTATAGAATATTTCAATCATCTTCCTGTTTCAATCAGTAGAAGGGCCGACGGTATTTACAACCCTATAATGCCCAGTTTCAACCGTTAGGGGATGCCGACAGGTAAGGACAACGTGGGGCGGAATGGGGAGGACGTTTCTTTATACAGGTTACGAAAGACCATAACACGTCTTTCATCGCTTGCATTATGCGCTCGGCATTAACGTAGTCATCGGTACACTTATTATCGGCCCGATCGGCCCGTTTTTGTATTAAATTAGTAAATGGAATACAAAAGAGAATAGTGGTCTTTTACGATAAGGCTTTGGATATCGTTCGTTGTATTTTAAAAGTTATAGCCAATATGAATTATAATGGATAGGATTTGGGTCGGAATATGGGCTTGACTGTGCGAAACTAGTCTATAAGCGGGTCCGCAGCGAGTATTAACGGAGGTGGGAGTAAAGATATTATAGCTTGAAAACCTGTTGTAAATGGCTGTATAATTACAATCAATAAGGAACGAGGATAGAGGCGTATCGGATGCCGACGAAACGGTAAGAAAAACGGAGAAAGAATATATAAATTTTAGTGTCGCGGCCTATACTGCTGCGATAATCTTCACGCCTTAAACACGGGCAATATCAAGTAAATAGACGAATTAGTGTATTAATTTCGAAAAGGTAAAGGTGAAAACGGATCTATAACCCGTAATATCCTTATTAAGTTAACGTATTAAAAACAAAATATAGGTACTGTTTTGGGAGGCGGCCATCAACTGATGTAATAGGACGAGCAAACCGCATAAAGCGATAAATAGGTACGTTTTTAAAACATATTATAAAGGGTATAAATATGTATTCAAGTTTTAATTAATTGAATTTGTAAATTTACCTAATTATATACTTTCCAGTAAATGCGATACCCTTAGAAGACGTGAATATACGCGTAAACTAGGGGTACCCCTAAGTTTAACAAGCGATTTATATAAAATATAAAAATATTTTAGGTCTATATAGGGAGAAGTTCTTTTTTATCCTTATCATCGTTTAGTATTAATAGTTCCCTTATTATTCAAGGTGGTTACATGAAGTTATGAGTGATAAATGTATTAAAATAAGGATAAACGGTATACCTTACGGTATAGTTAATCATTGTTATTAGGTACGTTCACGACGGCGTAACTTATACTAACTCTATTAGAACCAACGGTCATATTATAGTAACAGGAGTTGGATGTAACGGGTAAAAGGCGGTTGAAAGGGGAGTAGGCTATTGAAATCATGATAATTAATATAAATTGTGTTATTTTTGGAATAGTATTGCATGCAGTGTAGTAGGTCAACTTTATTTACAGTCAAGTTGACCGTACTGCAAGTGTATTACTTTGTGTAGACTTACCACATTGGGTGTAAGTCGAGTGCAGTACGCTGCATTTCACTCTAGGGCATGGGCCAAGTAATGGGCCATACACATTACTGTGCAGATTGGCTAGCGGTCTGCCAAACCTAGAACAATACATCCACCACTTAACCAATGCAATACACTTGTTACTTCCACCAAGCAAATCGACAACGTTACAACTATCTGAAGACTTGCCAACACTGATCAGTGCTTATTAAGTTAAGTATAGATTAGCTCAATAGAAAAAAATCTACTTTCTGTTTACGTTTTGTAAAACACCAAGATAGAGGAAAGATTCTTGCTAAGGCCCTCTACTGCTGCGTCCATTTTCACGGCAGTAAGTAGAAAAAACTTCTAAGCTACGTAAGTTTTGACGGAAGTTTAAAGGTGACAACGGTATATTTATTGAAAACACAAAAAAACCTTTATTAATCCTTCGTCAAGACGTTAAAATAAATTATTGAATGTCTCAAATTTTGGCAATTTATTAAATGGCTAAGTTATTATTACTACAGGTGTTATTACTAGAAAAACGACTAAGTCCCACGGCCAAACAATCACAACAAATAACCTTCGCCCTCTACAATAACAAACGACCTTTGATCTTACCCTTTACACCAAAGTTTTGCTCCTACTTCACACTTTTTACTTCCCTTACACCAATTAAACTGTTAAGTTCGCTAATTTAAGCGAAAACACAAAGTCTCGCTAAAAAATCTACGTCGCGTAACCTTACACCAAGCCACCTAGTCACCAAATTTCCACGCAACTTTACATCAAAACACTAAGTCCCCCACGCCTAAAATAACCAAGGCCTTCGCCCTACACGTCCTAAACATCCTAGAAAAGTTCAATCGCCAAAATAGCTCCAAGCCAAAAACAAATAAAGAAAGTTAAAGCTCTTGAATCAGTTTTCGCCAACCACTATAACTAATAACTTTAAATTACGGATATTAATAAGACTTCAACTAAAGCTTACCTAACCAACTACGTTGACAATTATATTATCGACACGGAATTCGGTGACGATTATTACCGAAGCGCCCGCGTTTTCCAAGATTTCCGCGAGTTCTTCAACTACTTAATTCTTAACATGTCCAAGATAATCCAACGCTTGCTTAAGGCCATACTAAAGAAAAAGTTTATACATCGAGATATTTATATTCCTGGAAGAACCACGGTAATATTAACCAAAACCTTTTTCGAACTAGATTAACAAGAAAACCACCTTTGAGATCCTAATCCTAAAAACTCTTAAAGAAAAGGGAAAGACATTAGAGGATTTTAACGCCCACATACACGTTCTAGGGGACTTCCAATTTACCCTTAATCAAGTCAAGCCTCCTCATGCGTTAGCTATAAGGAACCTGTTCATTTTATCGCCAATCTAACACCACTATGTAATAACGTAGAATATGCTCTTAGTGACGGCAGGGCACATAAAGCGGCAGCTACCTACGCGGCTAAAGGTATTGACGTCGGCGCTTTACACCAGTTAATTAAGTAATATCGTCAAGACTTTCAAAGTCGTTAGGTACCATTAAACCGCCAACGCCCTTAAAAATCTTCCACTTTTAGATTTTTATATTCGCGAAAACCCACCACAGGTCTTATCACCGGACTTTAACCCTTGGGGCAAACGACTGTCAATTGCCTTTAACACTGTACCTCGAAATCTTTAAAGCTTAAACTATTAGGAAATAATATTGGGATCTGGGACACCTATCGCGACTTTCCTCTAAAACCTATCAAAATAGTTAAATTAATTACAAACTGCTTACGGATTTCACCAAGGTCTAAAAAGACGCAAAAGAGTATAACGGAAAGCCCTACAATCTCCTAAACACTAAGATAATTCCATTTTTAAACATTTTCAAGTGAATAGAAATTCCTCCTTCAGGTTTTCACTTACTATTTCCCAGAATCCTTACAGGGTACACCGGGAGCTACTACCAAACCTTCCTTACTAAAGCTACCAAGTTCCGCGAGATTTATAATAAAATAAAGGGTTATTTAGAATACGATATCCACTTTACGTAATACCACCCAAATTAAGCCACCACATGGTAAACTATAATAATAACGAGGAAAGAAATAGGATAAAACAATAATAAATGTCCTTGATTGAATGCTTAATGAGTTAATGTTGTATTAGAAAACAATAGAGAATGCCTATAATAATAAAAAAACACTTCGCAAACAGGTACGTGTAGTAATTACGGGTGTTAACGAGTTCGTATACGCTTTATAATACCTAAATTCCACTAACGAAAGATTTTTTAGCTAGTTACGTGTTTCGTTGATCTTTATAATAACGCGTATACCCAACTCGTTTAATATATACTCTTAAGCCGACAACTTCCTAAATGTAAAAAAAAGAAGACCTTACGGTAGTTAATTACTTCGACCGCAAGTACGGGCGCCTATAACGCCTAAGGTTTGGCCTACCGATTATAAACTGGAGGTAACAGCTACGTTGTTGCTAATAAGTCTAACATTTAAACGGACCTATTAACAGTAAATATTATCGTCGTAATAATGGCAAAAGATAATACATTGACGGTAAGTTATTCTATTAATTAACTCGGTACCCTCTCGTCGAATGTAAAAGTAAAAAATATACCACATTTAATACCCCATTAAATTTAAATGAATTAAGTGAAACGAAAATATTTTTCTAGACTCGGTTTAGTAATTATCCAACCACGTCTTCTTATACCGTTTGAGTGGTGAAAACTCTTACCTTTACTCTAACTAAACCCTTAACCTCTTACACACCTTTAATTTTCACGATCGTTATGTAAATCACAATTTTTAAGGTATTATATCAGAAATAAGGGAAGCAAGGTACTTAACAGGAGGTTATTTGTAGTACGTGGTATTATGGAAGAACAATACTATAACCATTAAAATCAATCGCTACGATATTAGCAAAGCTAAAGTTTTCTTTAGCCTAAGAGAACATTTATCATTATTATGGATAACGGTAATTTAAACTGTTATCAAAACAGTTATCTTTCACATCTTCAAGTCCCCTACCCCTTTTTCACTTTGCTTAAATGATATAAAAACCCTTGGCATTAATATTGATGTTAACGTAAATGAATTGGTCAAAAACAGCCAAAGATTTCTATTTACCTTTAAGTGGAGGTACTTATAATTTCACTTTTAAGTTCTGAAAACAGTGGTTTTAAACTTAAAGAAACCGGAGATACGTCAACTATACCGACGTTTTCATCACCCAGCCGTTAATAGGCTATGTAAATTTCTAATATCCACAAGGTATAAAGATGTGGAATACATTGTTTTAGAAGCCGTTGAAAAACTTTACCACTACTATTAAACGTATAATTAAGCCCTCTGATACTTTAAGTTAACACTAAAAACGATAAATACTTGAATTACGAAATATTTATTAATGTATTTTACTAAACGATAAGCCTATTCTTTACGTTATTACCTTCGTAACCGTTTTTTATAAGGCTTAGTTTTTAAAGTCCGTTTCGGCAAAAGATACGTGGGAAACGCTAAGGATGCTGTGGTTTAACACGTACTTAGGCCCACTTAACGTCATCGTTCACGATATCAGGACCAACTTTACGGCGACGGAGTTTCAAGAAAATGTCAAAATTATGGGTATTCAAACTAAATAGGTACCTGTAAAAGTCTACTAAAGTATTAGGAAGGTTAAAAGGGTACACGTCCTACTTCGCCGAACGTATAATATCCTTACGTTGAAAATTAAAGGCTTTACGGATCTAGAGGCATGTTTATTAATAGTAGTAAAAAGCCTGAACGACACTGTAGGCCCTAATGGCTTAATGCCAACGCTATTATATTTTATAATGTACCTACGTCTAACGAGCAAATATCCGCCCTCGGAGAGTAATTAAAAGCGTGCTACGGCTTACAGCAAAGTTTTAAGGAAACTACGAAAAGAATCGATACGACACCAGGTCAATAATGCTCTTAACACCAGGAACAGCCTTATAATATTCGACGTACTTATTTTACCATTACAAAGTGAAGTCCTCATATGGCGGGAGCCGGGAAAATGGAAGAGCCTGTATATGATATTAAGTATTATGAACTCCGAAGTAGTTATTAAAACTGCTAACCATCTTATATCTTTTCGAACCACTTAGGTTAAGCCTTATATCAAAGCTAGTAATGATCAAGACCCTTAACTTAAGCGATTGAACTAACACAAACCTCCTCCACCCGTCATTGATAAACCGATGAAACGCCACCGACGCGAATGACCCTTTAAAAAGAGAAACGTTAAAAAAGATAAATATATACCGGTTTGTATCTACAATAATGCTTGAGTATATAAAGAAGAGAAAGATAACGAAAACTTAATAGTAAAATTCCAAATACAAAGAATTTGTTGGAATAGCAGTCAAATGCAATATAGTCAAGTCAAATTTACTTAGAGTAAAGTTAACTATACGTACTGCAAATTGACAGTAGTTTGTGGGAATGCACTGTAAGTGTAGAGCAGTAGGTGTAAACTTCAAAGTGAGTCATAGGCCAAAGTGTTTTGCCATAAAAATTAGTATGCAGACCGGCTAGCAGTCTGTCAAACTTAGAACTTATATACACTAACCAACAATATCAACGCAGCACCAGTTACTTTGACCACAGTGATTCTAATCGACTATGTTGCAATAATAAAGTCCTACCAACACTGACAGTATTTATTAGGTTAAGCATAGATTGGATAAGTAAAAGAATAAAGCTGTTTTCCAGTTATGTTTTATCCTTTTTAGGTAAAATAAAGAAAAGGGTATTGCGAAAGCCCCCTATGCGCTGTGCAGTTGTTCGCGGCGCAAGAAGGGAAGACTTATAGGTTGTGTAGTTGTTCGCGGAAGTTTATAAGTAAGCGACAGTATTGCTACTTAAAAACACCAAGAAATCTTTATTAATCCTTCTTAAAAAGAGTTGAGATTGACCGCTAAAAGTCTTAAGGATCACCAAGCCGGCAAGTGAACAAACGGTTAAATTAATTGTTACTATAGGTACTACTACTGTAAATCGTAAAAAAAACGACTAAGTCCCTGTGCTAAATAACCCTCACTACCAATAACAATCTTTGACAGAACCACCTACACCAAATCTTTGTCCTACTTCACTTTTTTTCACTTTCCATACCATTTCAATCGTTAAGTTCGTTTCTCTAAGGGAAATCACCAAGTTACGCCAAAAAAGCCACGTTGAACGACTCCATGTTAAAACGCTAAGTCTATACGCTTCGAATCGCCAAATCCTTACGCCCCCAGATCGCTAAGTCCACCACCAAGTCTCACAGCATCCAAATCCTCATGATGGCTTCAAAACACGCCGAAATCAATACCGTTAACAACTCAGAACGAAAAAAAAGCAATTAAGGATCTCAGCATCGTCTTTACGAAAAACTACGACGAAAAGCTCTAGTTTGCTAACTCCACTAAAGACTTTACCCTAAAACACCTAACCAACGTAATCGGCCGCTTTATTCTCGATTAAAACTTTGATAAAGTCGGCTATAAACCTATAGCCTTCGATATCTTTGAAAACTGGTTTTGCAACTGAAGCCTAGACATATGAAGGGGGACGGATAGGCAAGTAAAGTCAAAGCTAAAGGTTCATTTATTTGCTCGGGGCGTCGAACTTAATACGGAGAAAGAAAAAGACGGTAATCTAATCATTTTACTTTGCGAATACGCCACGGATAAAGACCCCTAATAAACCTCAGCTAAGGGTAAAAAGGTTGTTAGCAATAACAAGCTACAATTACTCTATACACGTTCGTAAAAACCTACTTAAAATTAATCGATAAATCTACATTTTACAAGCCCTCAAATCCATCAGTTAATTAAGTAGGAACCTCGCCGAACTCCTTAGTACTAAGAAAATTATCGCTTACTTCTTCGCGACAAAAACTATCAAACCTATTTTCATTCAGCTTTTTATCACATCTAATTTTAGTAGCTAAATTAAGAAAAGACCAGCTTTATACGCAAGCTTACTATAGGCACGACTACTAGATTTTTCCCTCCACAATCAGCTAAAGATAACTATCCTACCCATCAATATTAACAACAACCTTAATTCTTCTCCTAACCAAAAAATATAAAGGGTTTAAATGACTAATACATTATACTTCCCCCTCGACGCATCCCAAAAAAAGGATATAAACTATTCGGCAATCATAATGTCCGTTAAAATCTAAAGGAAAAACAAGAAAAGTATAACGATAAGTCGTATAACTTTCTCGATGTTAAATTAAGCCTATTATTCAACATTTGCAGTTAAATAAAAGTTAAATTACCAAAATTCCACTTGTTATTTCCTAATATCTTTACCCGTCACATTAATAATTACTACCTCCGATACCTAACGAATGATACCTTTTTCTGCGAAATTTACAATAGTATGAAGGGTTATGTCAAATACGATATTAATCTTATCCAATATTGAACTAACACATATTATTAAGTGGTTTAATATATTAAATTATGAGAAAGAGTCGGAAAAAAAATAAACCTTTTGCATTCAATACTTGATAGGTTAATACTTTGCCAATATGTAATAGGTAACGTAAAAGTTAACAAAAGTACCTTATACTAACAGGTCCGATAATGAGTTACGGGTTATAAAAGATTCGAATATACCTTTTAATGCCCTAATACCATTCATAAAGAGTTTTTTAACTAATTATATTCCTTGTTGGTGACCGTAACTACTCGAGTATCCAGTTTAACAAATATGTACCCACGAACTCCGGAATTTGGTAACAAAGAAAAAGACCCTTCAAATTTATACTACATTAATCGACGGTATGAAAAGCCTAACTAATACGATTAACGAAAGGACTGGACCACTACCTACGGAAAAGTGTATTTATCTTCTTTAAGGTCTTTAAGTTAGCTAAATAAGTTTAACTTAAACGTTACAAATGTTATATTTACGGAAAATCGGGTTACTAGTTTAAACGTTATACTGCCGCCGAACGTAACGCAAAACAGGTAATATACCATATGTAATACCCCTTTACCTTTAACTAAAATTAGATAAAGCATATTACACAATTCGAGGAGAGCGAAATTAAACAAGAGGAAAATGAGCCGAAGGCTATGGGCTGATACGAAGATACTAATACTAATACCGGTATTATCCCGAAAGCCACGTAATAACTAGCCGACCACGCATTCTTATACCTTCTTATAACTAAAGACTCCTACCGCTATTATAACGATAAAAACCCTAAACCTATATACCTTTTTACTTTATGAAACTGCTACGCTAAATAAGTCTTTTAGGGGATTATATTGGATACGAGGGCAACACGGTACTTAACTGGAAGCTATTCGTAATACATCGCATTACGAAGGTATAATAATACTATTACTAAACTTAACTACGCGGACGCTAATAAAGCTAAGGTTAGCTTCAGTTTTGGAAAAAAATCTATCCTTATTTTGATCGACAACAGTAAAAACTATCATTATATATATTGTTTTTTACATTTTAAAATCCATTATACACGTTTTCCTTCACGTGAAATATGTGAAAAACCTCGGTATTGACGTTAAAATTTGAATTGATAAACTAATATAAGTTAAAACCGGTAAAAGAGTTTTATTTAACCTTAAGTAAGGGTATTTTTAATTGTGTTTTTAAGGACCAAAAGTAGTAATATTAAACCTAACGAAGATAAAACTTCGTGAACTATATCGTAGGTTTAACTATCTGGTAATCAACAGGATTTATAGGGTTTGAAAGGCAATTAGTTACGAAAGTATAAATTTGTCAATACTAAAGGCAATTGAACGCTTTTACTACTATTGCTAAATATATTTCCAAGCCCTTTTAAGGTTTAAATTCACATTGAAGTACAATTGAAACTTTAACTCTGAAGTTTTTATAAACGTATTTTCCTTGGACGGCAAACCAGTATTATATGTTATAAATTTAGTTACGGCTATTCACGATATTAAGTTCCTTAAAACCATTACGACGAAGGAAATATATAAGATATTACATACTTAATTAGTAAAAACGTATCTTAGCCTACCAAAAGTACTAATTTACAATATCAATACCAACTTTATTACAATAACGTTTTAAATTAATGTAAAATTAATGGGGATTCAGTGTAAATGAATCCCTGTAAAAGCTTATTACAGTATTAATAAGGTTAAAAAGATATACTCCCTTTTACAAAGGGCCTTTTATATCCTTATATTGGAAATTTGAAGCTTTATAAGTTAAAAGGCACGGTTTTAGATAACGGTAGAAGGTTGTAACGATATTATTAGCTCTAACGAACTTAGACTAACTTTATTAGTATTTAAATCTTACCTACGTATAACAGAGAAATATCTACATTCGTTAAGTACTTAAAGGCGTCTTAGAGCATATAGTAAAACGTTGAAAAAAAACCAAGGAAGAAATCGATACGTTGTTAGCTTAATAATACCCTTAACACCAAAAACAGACCTTTAATAATAAACGTACTTTCATTGCCCTTTTAAAGTAATGTTCTTCAGTAACGCGAGCCAGGAAAATAAAATAGGCCGTATAAAATTTCAAGTATTACTAATATAAATATAGTAGTTAAAATTATTAACAGCACTGTTGGAACAATATTGCAATGGTATTGCATGCAGTGCAGTAGGTCAACGTTACTTACGGTAAAGTTGACCGTACTGCAAGTATATTGGTTTGTGCAGACTTACCGCATTGGGTGTAAGTCGAGTGCAGTACGCTGAACTTCACTCTAGGGCACGGGCTAAGCACTTGGCCATATAATTTACAGTGTAGATCGGCTAACGGTCTATCAAACCTAGAACAATACATCTACCATCTGACTACTGCAATACACATGTTACTTCGATCAATCGAATCGACAATGTTACAATGTCTAAGCCTACCAACACTAATCAATGCTTATTAGGTTAAGCACAGATTGACTAAGTAAAAGAAGAAGCTACTTTCCAGTTACGTTTTGCAATTGCGTAAAGTAGAGGGAAGATTCTTACGAAAGGCCCTAAGGCTATGATTATTGTTTACAGGTAGCTAAAAAGAAGACTTTTAAGTACTTTTACTATTTACAGGTACTTAAAAGTGGTAACGGTATTTTTATTATCGGAACACAAAAAAATCTTTACTAAAACAGTTTTAAAGTAAAATATTTAAAATTGACCGCCTAAAAATCTTTTAACTGGTTAGTTGGCAAATGGTTAAGTCAATACTACTACAGGCATTACTACTATAAGAAAAACGACTAAGTTCCTACGCCAAAACAATAACCTTTAACCTTTACCACCAACAACGACCTTTAACTTTACCTTTTACACCAAATCTCTGCCTATACTTTACTCTTTTTTACTTCTCAATTTATTTTAATCGTTAAGTTCGCTACTTAAAGCGAAAACACGAGGAATTACCAAGTCTCGCCAAGAAATCTACGTCGCGCGACTCTATGTTAAAACGTCAAGTCTCCATGCCCCTAAATCGCCAAGTCCACCAGCATCAAGGCCTACACCAGCCAGATCGTTACAATAACTTTAGAATATGTAGGACTCGACACTATCGATGACCCTATTAGGAAGGAGGCAATTAAAGCCCTCGGAACCACCTTCTTCAAACACTTCGATAACGACCTCTGGGTCAAAGAAGTTAACGAAGATTCTACCCCCAAACATCTCACTAACTACGTCGGCCACTATATCCTTAACGTTGCCCACAACGATCAAAATACGAACATTAAAGCTTTTTACGACTATATTGAGTTCTTTGGGAACTAGAGTTTAGATATATAGAAAAAGACAAAGAAGTCGGTTCAAATCAAGTTAAAAGCTAACTTATACCGACAAAAAATTTCACTACCTTTAAAGGTCAGTAAAAACGGTAACCTCGCCGATGTACTTTACGAGTACGCTACGGATTGAAACCCCCAATAAACCTCAACCAAAGGAAAAAAGATTGCTAACAACAACAACAACAACAACAACAACAACAACACATAACGATCATATATACTCTCGCAAAGACCTGCCCAAAAGGAATCGATAAATATACACCCCTTAAACCCTCAGATCCACTAATCCAGTAAGCAGGAGCTTCGTCGAACCCCTTAACACCAAAAGGATTATCGCTAACCTCCCCACGACCAACAACACTAGGCCCATTTCCCCCAAGCTCTTCAATACATCCAATTTCAATAACCAAGTCAAAATGGACCGGATTCACACGTAAGCCAACTATAGGCACGACCACTAGCTTTTCCCCTTCAAACTTAGCCAAAGATAATTATCTTACTTACTAATACCAATAATAACCTTATTCTTTTCTCTAGATAGGTAAAAAAGGTTCTTACTACCAGTATATAATACTTCCCCCTCGGCGCGTCCCCATAAAGGATACAGACTATACGGCAATTACCACATTCGTCAAAATTTGAGAAGGCAAAGAGAAGTATAACGGTAAGCCGTATAATCTTCTCAACATTAAGTTACGCTCATTCTTCAATATCTGCCGCCAAATAAAAGTAAAATTACCATGTTTTCACTCGTTATTTCCAAGTCCCCTTATCGGTTAAACTAAGAACTACTACCTCCGATACCTTACGAATTATACCTCTTTCCACGAAATTTGCGATAATATAAAAATCTACTTCGAATACGATATCAACCTTGCCTAATATCATATGGATTAGAACATTATTAAGTGGTCTTATATATTGGATTACAAAAAAAGTCGGAAAGCAAGATGCACCTTTTAAATCAGATATTTAACAGGCTAATAATTTGCCAACAGGTAATAGGAAATGTAAAAATAGCGCAGGCACCTTATGCCAACAAGTTCAACAAACAATTACGGGCTATAAAAAGTTCAAATATGTTTTACAATACCTTAATACCACCTGCGAAGGGTTTTTTTAGCCAACTACGTTCCTTGCTAACGACCGTAACTACTTGAGTCTCCAGCTCGACTGATATATACCTACAAACTCCGTAATTCAGTGATGAAAAAGATCCTTCCAATTCGTACAACATTAATCGACGATACAAACGGCCGAGTAAGTATAGTTTACAAAAGGTCCGGACCCCTACCTACGAAAAAGGGTATTCATTCTCCTCAAGATATTTAAGTCGGCTAAATAAATTCAACTCAAACGTTAAAAAATATTGGATTTGCGGTAAACAAGACTAATAATCTACACGCAATATTGCCGCCGAACGTAACACAAAATAGGTAATATATAATACGTAGTACCCTTTTACTTTAAAATAGGATTATATAAAACGTATTACGAAATTTAAAGAAATTAAAGTTAAGAAAAAGGAAAACAAGTCAAAAGCTATCGGCTAACACGAAAATACTAATATTAACACTGGTGCTAATCCGCAAACTACACAAAACTAGCCGATCACGTATTTCTAAACCAACTTACAGGTAAAAACCCTTACTGTTATCATAACGATAAAAACCTTATCCCTACACACCTTTTTACTATTCAAAACCGGTACGCGATTCAAGTTTTTCAAGGAATCATGCCGGACATGTAGACAACACGGAATTTAATAGAAATTTATTTACAATACGTTA
Source organism: Anisogramma anomala (assembly GCA_038502455.1). Taxonomy (NCBI): domain Eukaryota; kingdom Fungi; phylum Ascomycota; class Sordariomycetes; order Diaporthales; family Gnomoniaceae; genus Anisogramma; species Anisogramma anomala. The sequence continues at coordinate 31,600,314 of JASMMZ010000005.1, forward strand.
CGTTATGGAGGGATACGGATACTACTATGGAACTTGACCACGTGAATACTAGCAAAGCCCAAGTTAGCTTTAGCTTTGGAAAAGAGATATCTTTATTAAGATCGATGATAGTGAAGAATTTTATTAACCTTATTATTTTCCACATCTTGGAATACCCCACTCTCTTCCTCTTTTACCTTAAAAACATAAAAAACCTCAACGTCAACGTTAATATCCAAACTAATAAACTAATACATATTAAAGCCGGTAAGAGGTTTCCACTTAACCTTGAGTAATGACACTTCTAATTCCATCTTTAAAAACCAAAAACAGTATTTTTAAACTTAACGAAAACAAAACTTCCTTAACTACATCGTATGTTTAACCACCTAACAACTAATAGGCTTTACAAGGTTTTAAAGGCAATTAATTACGAAAATGTGGATTTATCATTATTAAAGTCAATTGAACGCCTTGACTACTACTACCAAACACATTCTTAAACCCCTTGAGAATTTAAATTCATGTTAAAGAAAAATCAAAACTTTAATTTGAAAATCTTCGTAAATGTGTTTTATCCAAATAGAAAGCCAATACTACACGTCGTAAACTTCGCTACAACTTTTCATGAAGCTAAATTCTTTAAAACCATTACGGCGAAAAAAAAGTATTACGTAATTTATAGATTAACACGTACCTTAATCTACTAAACGAACTAGTTTACGATACCGATACCAACTTCACTACGATAAAGTTTCAAATTAATATAAAGTTAATAGGGATTTAATACAAACAAATCCCTGTAAAATCTTACTAAGGTAATAACAAGGTAAAAATGATATACGCACTCCTATAAAAGGCCTACTATATATTTACATTGGAAATTGAAAGCTTTATAAGCTAAAAAGTACAACTTTAGATATCGGTAAAATATTTTAACAATATTATGAGCTCTAATGGATTTATACCAACTTTGCTAGTATTTGGAGATTACCTAAGTATAACGGCTAAATCGCTATCCTCGTCAAATACTCAAAAGCGTGTTATAACATATAGCAAAGCATTGAAAAAACTGAAGGAGTAATCGGTACGCCGCTAGGTTAATAATACCCTTAATACTAACAACGGACCTTGAACAACAAACGTGCTTTTACTCTCCTTTCAAAGTAAAATCATTACGTGATATAAGTCACACAAATAAAATAAACTTTATAAAATCTTAAGTATCACCAATTTAAACGTAATGGTTAAAACTACTAACAACCTCGTGATTTTCTGAGCTATAAAAGTCAAGCCGTATAAAAAAAACCCTTAAGTTTAATAAAAATCCTAACGTTGATAACCCTCGAGACAAACAAATCAATTAAAATAACCCTTCCGAACCGACTATTAATAAGCCAATAAAACGTCGACAGCGTCAAAAACTACCCAAAAAAAGGATACATATTAAAAAAGAAGAAAATAGAGATTACAAGCCTAACAAGGTATATATAACGATATGAGTGTTTTAAAAGGAAAAGTCTAACGGAAAACTCACCTTTAAACTACGTGCCAAAAGTATTATTAATATACCGGATAAGTTTTTTTTTAGTTTTTTTGAAAAAAGTGACTAAGTGGAAATTAACAGCTTCTTATTATAGAGGGTTATATAATTTTTACCTTTTAACGTAATTTAAAAACCAAAATATTACTATCTTTAAGTCGAGAATAATTTACGATGTTAAAGGCAAGACCAAGGACTAGCCGTACGAAAAGTCACGGCTAACCGCCGAAAAATGCAGTGATAAAGATAAAACCTAAATCCTTACTTAATCGCCTATAATCTAGAAAATTAGCCTGGGTTTGATCGTTGCTATTATTGCTAATTTAACTGCTAACATAAAGGGTTAATTTACACTTAATATCTGGGATAATACATAGACGTATAGGTAGTCTACCACCAATCTTTAGCGGATTGTACTGCTAAAACTACTATAAAAGCTAAGGGACAAGTTTTTGGCTAGTATAATAATATACTGTATTAAGCCTTTATACAGATTAGCTAAGGTTGGCGTGGACTGGTTTTTAACGTACTAGGTATACTTTAAAAACTAGCTAGGTATGAAGACTTTAAAATTAAACCCATGCCTATTAATTACAAAAAGTGAAAACTTTATTATTGTAGGTATAAAAATTAACGATACCCTTTTCTTCGGCGATATTAAATTTATAACGTCTAAATAACGTGTTATTAAAAAGTTAGGCCTTTAAAAGTGTAAGTTAGTTAAAACGTTGACTAAGGGTACACAACTTAACTTTAATGGATCGTCACTTCGTATTTATAGCATTAAGGCTAAAAGAGACACTCATATTTGCCTACATCACAAGGGGTAAGCCACGATCTTAAAAACTATCGATAAGGCTAACGAGGTAAGGGTATAAAGATCTCTAAAACAAAGGGACCGTGCGGCCTACATCGCCATACTATGCTAACCGGAGGCATTGTACAACCTTTTCATTACAGTACAGGTATAGTACCCGCAAAACAAAAACTTTAACAAGTTGAATGAACGGATTTAATAACAAATAGATTATGTGAAGAGAGGAATTAATTTAGTTTTTGTAAATCTAACGAAGGAGAAGTTCATAATTTTTGTAAACGGGTTATTTGCTAATATTACTAAACTTACATTATAAATTGGCTTCCTTATAATATTCGTCAACGGGGATAGGTCTCAAAGGCCATTTATGATTACCGGAAACCTTATACACTAAACATATATCAAGTTTAAACGTATAATTCGAAGTGTACTAGCCTCCAAAGTCTACAGAATAATGATAGGCTTTGACATCGGTATAGTAACTGACGACACATTAAGGATTGTCATAAAACAGCTGGGTTTTCCACCGATACCTGTGGTAATGTGTACTGATTTTTGGAGCCTCTACGAATACCTATCAAAACTAGGCACAACTAATGAAAAACGCCTAATAACAGATGTAATGGCGTTAAGAGAGGCATATGAAGCCCGTGAAATTAATAAGTTCCGGTAAATTAACGGCATAGATAATCCTGCCGATGCTATAACTAAGGCTACGCCCAATAACGCTCTAAAAAAGTTTATAGATAGTAATATGCTAACCATACAAATTGAGGGATACGTAAACCGCTCAACATATGACATGGAGGAATAGGGTTACCCTAACAAACTGGAAGATCGCCAGAGCAATAATGGTAATAACAGTAGTTTAAACTACTAGAAAAAGGTACACAATTGGTGACGTACCTGATTTACAGAAGTTTGTGGCGAAAAATCTATGTACGGAAATTGAGAAACGAAGGTCTCGAAAAAGTGGAGCAAAAGAGCTACAAAGGGCCATAATTAAGGTTTTTTTCAGTACAAATTAATTGAAATTAATAAGGGTCTGGCTTGTGGATTGAAAAGGGATTTCAGAGGTTGCCACCAATTGATAGTAAGCTACACGAGCGTACGCAGGCACAAAAACTAAAAGCCGCTAGTATTGGAACAGTATTGCAATGGTATTGCATATAATGTAGTAAGTCAACGTTACTTACAGTAAAGTTGACTGTACTGCAAGTGTATTGCTTTGTGCGAACTTACCGCATTGGGTGTAAGTCGAGTACAGTACGCTGCACTTCACTCTAGGGCACGTGCCAAGCACTTGGCCATACAATTTACAGTATAGATCGGCTAGCAGTCTGCCAAACCTAGAACAATACATCCACTATCTGACTACTACAATACACCTGTTACTTCGACCAATCGAATTGACAACGTTGTAACGTCTAAGGCCTACCAATAGGCCCCGTAACTTTTCGAGCTACATAAGTTAACTTATACCGAAAACCCATTAGACATTTTAAATCTGATGAAAATTCTAATATTAATAAACTCTAAGCCGAACGAATTCACCAATATAACCTTTCTGAGTCGACTATTAATAAACTAATAAAACTTTGATGATGTAAAAGACCACCTAAAAGTAAGATATACACTAAAGAGGAGGAAAATAGGGAGTATAAGCCTAATAAGGTATATATAGCCGCGTTATTATCTTAAAAGGAAAAGTTTAACAGAAACCTAGTTTTTAAGCTACATATGGAATATATTTTAATATGACAGTCAAACCAATTAAAGAATATAACTTAGGGCGAGTAAAGGTTTTTATATTACAAAGGGTTATATAATTTATTCCGTTAACGTAATTGAAAAGGTAATACATTACTATTTGTAATTAAGAATGATTTACCAAGTCAAAGATGAAACTATATACCAATCGTACGGTAAGTTACGTCTAATCGCTTAAAGTTATGGTAATAAAGGTAAAAACTAAATCTCCACTGAATCGCCTACTATTCAAAAGATTAACTAACGTTTAATCATCGCTATTACCGCCAATTTAACTATGAGAGAAAAAAAGTTAGTTTACACTTAATAACCGAGATATTGTATAAATATACCCGTAATCCGTTACCGATATTTAATGGATTATACTATTAAAATTGTTTAAAAATCTAAGGAATGAGTTTCCGACTAATATAATAATACATTATATTGATCCTTTATATGGATTAGCCTAAGTTCACGTTTATTAGTTTTTAACATACTATATACACTTTAAAAATAAGTTAAATATAAAATGAAATCAATATTTTAGTTGTATTTATTAATTATCAAAGGTAAAAACTTTAATAACGAAGGTATACAAATTAACGATAAATTTTCTATTGGTGATATTAGGTTCATAACGACGGAGTAGCGTGTTCTCGAAAATGTAGGCTTTTGAAAATGTATATTAGGTAAAATTCTACTTAAAAATATATAATTTAACCTGAACTAATCGTTACTTTACATTTATAATAGTAAAGTTAAAAACAATACTTATATTAGCTTACGTTGAAAGGAGTAAGCTACGAGCCTAATAATTATCAACAAGTCTGAAGAGGCAAAGATATAAAGATACCTTAAATAAAGGGTTCGTACGGTCTATATCGCCACGTTATACCAACCGAGGGCATCGTACAACCATTCCACCATGGCATGAACATAAAACTCGTAAAACGAAAACTTCAATATATTAAATAAATGGATTTAATAGTAAATAGAATACGTAAAAAGAGAAATTAGGATATTTTTTATAAATTTAATAAAGATGAAACTAATTTTTTTTGGGAACGAGTTACTTGCTAATAATATTAACCTTCTATCGTAAATCGACTTCCTAATTATATTTGTTACTAAAAATGTATTAAAAGGGCAATTTACGATCATCGGAGACCTTATACATTGGATATTCATTCAATCCAAACGCATAATACGAAATATACTAACTTTGAAAGTTTATGATATAATAATAAACTTTAATATAAGTATAGTAACTAACCGTATATTAAACATTATTATTAAACAAGTAGGTTTACTACCGATACCTGTAATAATATATATACACTTCCGTAACCTTTACGAATACCTATACAAATGAAGTGCAATTAATAAAAAAACGCCTAATAATAGATATAATAGCGTTAAGAGAGGCACACGAAGCTTAGGAAATGGATAAAATTCTGGTGAATTAACGGCAAAAATAACTTTACCGATATTATAACCAAAGTCACGCCCAGTAGTACCCTGAAAAATCTTGTAAACAGTAATAAGCTAACCATACGAATCGAGAGATACGTGGATCGCCCGGCACGTAATATGAAGAAACAGGGTCGCCCCGGAAAATTGAAAAACTGCCAGAATAGTAATGGCAATGATGGCGATGGTAATAGTTTGAATTACTAGTAAAAGGTACGCAAGTGGTGGCGTACCTAATTTGCACAGATCTGTAGCAAAAGATCTGTAAACGGGATTTGAGAAGCGAAAGTCTCGGAGGGATAGAGCAAAAGGGCTACGAAGGGCCGTAATTGAGGTTGTTTTTAGTACAGATTAATTGGAATTGATAGGGGTCTGGCTTGTGAATGAAGGAGGGATTTTAGAGGTTGCCACCAATTGATGGTAGGCCACGCTGACATGCAGGTATAAAACAAAAAGCCGCCAGTATTGGAATAATAGTTAAATGCAATACAGTCAAATCAACTTTACTTACAGTAAATTTGATTGTACGTACTGCAAATTGACTTTAGTTTGTGGGACTACACTGTAAATATAGTTCAATAGGTGCCCTCTTCAAAGTGGGGCATAGGCAAAAGCGTTTGTCCATATAAATTAGTATGCAGACTGGCTAGTGGTTTGCCAAACTTAGAACTTACACACACCAACCAACAATATCAACGTAGCACCAGTTACTTCGACCATAGTGATTCGAATCAACTACGTTGCAACGATAAAAGGCTACCAACAGAATTATCAAAAACTCCGATAAACCTTTTCAAGAAAGCGATAAAGTCGAGATTAACGGCCTATTAACTCGAAGGGTTGTATAATTCGTGCCGAAAACCGATTTTAATCTGTAAATCAAAAGAGTTATAATCTTTAAGTCGAAAATTATCTACGTGGTTAAGGGTAAAACTACGGAGCGACCGTACGAAAAGTTACGTTTAATCGCTTAAAGACACAACGATAAAGGAAAAAACGAAATTCTTACGTAGTTGCTAACGATTTAAAAAATCAACCAGCGTTTGGTGATAGCTTTAATAACAGGTTTACTAGCTAAAACTAGAGGTAAATTTACGTTTAATAGCCATGACATAATGTACGCCTACACGCAATTAACAACGGATTTACAACGGATCGTACTATTAAAACTACTATATGAACTCCGTGCCATTTACCCTTTCAATACGGTAATACGATATATTAAACCACTATACGAACTAACTAAACTAGGCGTCTATTATTTACTAATCTACCAGTCGCACATTAAATTTGAACTAATAATAAATTCTGTAACGTACGATCCGTGTTTACTAGTAGCGTAAAAAGTGAATTTCGGTATAGTAGATATATAAACTAATAATACCCTTTTCGTCGAAACGGCTAGCTTAAAAATACCTAAATAACAAGCTATGAAAAACTCAAAGTTCTGAAATTACAAACTACTAACAGCATTAATAGAGGGTAATCAACTTAACTTCAATGGGTCGTTAATTCGTATGCTTGGTATTAATACCGGCCTTAACTTTCGCTAAAAAAGCTAGTGCACTATTATAACTACAATTAATAAGACTAATATGGTTAAGGATTAATAATACCTGAAATAACGCGTTCGAGATAACTATATTGTTACCTTATGCCAACCGAAAGCCTCTTACGACCTCTCTATCGCGACGGAAGCATAAGAACCAACGTATAAAAACTTTAACCGGCTAAACAAAAGGCTCATGTAATAGATACGAAACTTAGACCGCGGGATTAAAATAGTTCCAATCGATTTGTTGAAGGCTAGGTTGATAATTTTCACGGACGTTTCATTTACGAACAATACCGATTTATCTTTATAGATTGGCTTCCTCATAACTTTCGTTAACGAAGAAAATGCAGAAACACCAGTTTAGTATTATCGGTAGCCTAAACCTCTAAACCTTCGTCATATATAAAAGTATTATACGCAACGTGTTAATATCGAAGGTCTATAGTATAATAACAAACTTTAACGTAGACATAACACTAGAAAAGACCCTTGACTTTATCAATAGGAAGTTGAAGATTCCTTCTATCCCTCTGGTAATTTGTAACGATTCGAGGAGCTTTTTCGAATACCTTTCGAAGCTCGGAACCACTAATGAAAAACGCTTGATAATCGACGTAATAATATTTCGAAAAGCTTGGAAAGGGAGGGAGATTAAAGAGTTCCCATAAATTAATAATAAAGATAATCCCGCAAATTCCATAATGAAGGCAATACCAAACAAGGCCTTGGAAAGGTTTGTGGATAGCAATAGGCTAACCATACGTATCAAGGGTTACATTAATAGGCCGCCTGGAAAGCTTAGATCACGTAACGATGGACAAGAATATGCTAACAAATTGGAAAACTGTCAGGGAATTAACGATACAGACTTATTTAAATAGCACAGTTAAGGTAAAGACCTAAAAAAGGTTGTAGCGAAAAAACTTTTTATAGGAGTTAATAAATTCGGATCTTGGAGTAACAAAGTAATTAAGGTTAAATGAGATTAATTTGTATGTAGTTAGGGGTAATTTAATGTGAAAGTTTACTGGAATTAAAAGGGGTCTAACTAGTTAACGAGGAAGCAATTTAGTTGTAACCGGAAAAGGATTGGTTAGCCATACTAACGTGTGCATACAAACTAAAAAGCTGCCATTATTAGAATAGTATTGCATACAGTACAGTAAAGTTGACCATACTACAAGTGTATTGCTTTGTGTGGACTTACCGCATTAGGTGTAAGTCGAGTACAGTACGCCACACTTCACTCTAGGGTACAGGCCAAGCAATTAACTATACAAATTACTTTGCAGACCAGCTAGCGGTCTACCAAACCTAGAACAATACATCCACCACTTGACTAATACAATACACCTATTACTTCAACCAATCGAATCGACAACGTTATAACGATCTAAAGACCTGCTAATAGTTATAAATAAAGTACATAAGTATGTTAAAGTTAGGTTGCAGAAAGAAATAAGGGAAATTTGGCGGGATAAAGATGGATTAAAGAAAAAAAGGGATAATTAAAGGAATTAAAGGCGACGTTAAAAGCTGTTTTTATATGTAAACAGTCTAAGATTAGTAGGTAAGTAGCTAGTTTATAACGTTATATAATGCGTTTGTAGTTAAGTGATAATGTTATATGCTTTGCGCTTGGTTCGCGCTTTACGCGAATACGATTCGTATTTAACTTTCGGTAAACGGGATAAGGATATGAATACGGCTATTTTACGATTAACCTATAACATTATACGCCCGTACTCGATTTATATCCGTTATAACGACGTACCTTTTCTTCATTAAAAGGAGGGTATTTTATGGATTAAGGTTACTAGCTATTAAATTTATAGATTACGTCGCTGTGTACGTAACGGAATGCACATGTGTAGCATCCTGGCTGGACGCAATCCGGGCGCGGTCCGCAAATGTTACGTAAAAGGGTACGTAACGGACCGTACATATGAGTCCTATGTAAGGGACCTCTGTACACTTCTTCAGTCTTCCTTGGTACCTCAGTTGTTAACACCATTTGGCACCTACTTGGCATACCTTCGTAGGTTGGACCCTAACAGTGAATTTAAACACTAATAACACAACAACAAACAAACCGTCATTGGTTACACGTATTGGGTAACGGCACAAGATTTGCTACGTATTAGCAAATGACGGAATATTTTCACGCAGGAACCGATTTAGCCGATACCCAGAATTATGGATTCTAGGTTTAAAGTTGTAAGCAGGGACGCTATACAATTATTGCCAGTGGTGCAAACAAAAAATAGACGCGTGATTATTGTCGTTACTAGAGAGTCGTATCTCGACACGTGTTAACATAAAATAAAAAGTCGCTGGTATTGGTACTATTATCCATTGTAATACGCACAAACAAAAAAGTAGAATTCTTGTTGAACATAAGGTACAGGTTAAACTTTGACCTCTAGTAACTTAAATGCAGACTTGCGAATGGTCCGCCGAATTTGTAATGAATAACTAATTTGAACTTAATTTAAGAATGTATGTTACTTCAACTACAATTTATAGCGACATACGTTGCAACGATTCGAGGCTCATAACTAAAATGACTGATATTAAATTAACTACATGGTGAAATACAAAGTAGTACAATTCACTGTATTGTTAAGTACATTAATTTTTCCAAGAACAATTGTCATGACTTCAATCAACTCATAGTTTCAGTGTCTATTTAGATAAAGGGCGGAGACCAACATTGTTTTGTAAACGAATAGGTGGGATGAAGCAAGCAGTTCCAACAACTTAAAACTTACAACTCATCCACTTTTACTTCAACTTATGCTGCACCGATTATTACTTTGACTACACGATATTCGAAGGAAAGTAGTAACTACTGAAGTCTTACCCACCGATATAAATATAAAAGTAGTTTAACTGCAAGCTAAGGGGGTGTATACGGCTACAGTGCATATATAGATTACCTTATAACCTGTACGCTATGGCTATTCAGTATAGCTTCTGGCCTTAGTGCCAGTCAGTTCGTCTCACACGAACAATTCAGCCTCCTTTACACCCACTTCACTACATTCGTTACGTCGCCTAGGCTTCCCGTTTTCTCTCTCTTGCAGTCTACTGAGGTAGCTTTCCGTTCCCACTGTATGAGCATCACGCTCGTTCATGTAATCCTCGGGCACGTCAGCTGTCTCTGACATGTGTCCAAGCAGCAGTATTCTTCCTGTACCTCCTCCTCGATTCCGTTGCCTGTCACATAGGAGGATGGTGCCCAAGACATCAATTTTTTTTATTTTTTTAATGTTTCGCCGTGATACGCGTTACGTTTCTATCGAATCTATGCTATGTGCCGTGTGATCGAGCTCGTGCATGCGTGCTCGTAGCCTCGTGCATGGATCGCCGTCAAGGACGACGTCGGTGACTTCACAGCGACTTCTGTGGCCCGAAGATGACACTGAATTCCGGCTCTCGGCATTTCCCAGCACAGAATTGACAATACGTGATTTCTGCTCCCCAATGCAACGGTATGGCGGCCCTGGAACAGTGGTCCATCTGGGTAGAGACGAAGGATCACACTTCTGCTTGACGTGTAGATAGGCTATAGTGCATGCGGCGGCACCACCAAGGCACACATCAGGCTGGGTCGTGGACGCCGTGCAGTCCAAACGCGACCGCAAAGTCTATCGCCGCCCGGCCCGTCTCCTGCATGGTCCTCGCGTCGATGCACACCAGGTAGCTCTTCTCGGCGTGCCCGTCCAGCACCACGCTCAGCAGCACGCCGTCGTCCTCCGCGGTGCCGCCGGGGCGCGGCACGAAGACCGCCTCGCCCGGCGTGTGGCCAGCCGGGCCGGCCCACTGCCGCGCCTCGCGGCGGACGGTGTCCGTCTTCACGACGGCGGTGAACAGCGCGGACCTGCCGGTCTGCGGCAGGCCGTAGACGTAGCGGTGCCTGCGGGTGTGGAAGGCGGGGTGGATGGTGGGCAGCTCGCCGGAGTGCGGGCTCGGGATGCTGAAGAGCCGCGCAGGCGGGGGCGTGGGGCCTGGTGGCGACGCCGTGGCGCCCGTGACGAGCGCGGGCGAGGGAGACGACGTTGCGGATGGCAGCGGGATGCGGAACTTCCACCGTACCAGGCTGCTCATTGCGTTGGTGATCTGGGCCTTGCTCGCGTAGGCCTTCTTGGACTGCCCGTCGATGTTCAGGAGGACGTCGTAGTAGAGCTTGTGGATGATATCCGTGTTGGGAAAGTCAACGACGTCGCAGAACACGTCCACAAGTCGGTCGTCTTCTTTGCCATCGGTGCCCTCGGCAGGCACCACTTCGTCCCAGGCGTTGACGGAGTGGAAGAAGAAGCCCGCGGGCGTCTCGCATTCGGCCACAAGCCCCTGGCTGTGGATTCGGTCGATGAAGAACCACCGGCATGGTTTCGACGCATCGAAGGGTTCGATGGCATCGATCAAGTTCCCCTGCCAGGGGATGGACAACCCCCTCTTGCCAAAGTGGGTCGTGGGCACTCGCAGGACCACGAACCGCTCGCTCAAGAAAAAGCTGTGGATGTAGGCGGGAGGCAGATTCGACCGCGAGAGGGTGGCCAGGATGTCTGTTTGGCCGGTGGCGGCTGATACTCTGAAGATTCGGTACGTCGCACTCTGTCCCGGCTCGATATTGTAGTTGAACACATCTCCGGTCTTGGGGCATCGCTGGAGATGGGCGCATGACATGGCGCCCTTCAACAAGGGGTGCAGGGCACTTTGCCGCTGCACACCACTGCCACGGTGAGGCTCGAGTGTCGTGGCGTCGATGACGCGGAGGATGGACGTGTCGGATGCAATCCAGACCTTCTTCCCCGTGTTCCCGCCGTGGTTGCCTCGAGGCATCGCGGCTGTGAGCGGAGGCACGCGGCGCTGGCGTTCCGAGGCCTGCGCGCCGTCTGCCTTGCCATCATCCGTGCCGCAAGACTCCAGGGCTGGCACACGCAAGGCTGGAAGGATGGTCACATTCAGGTTGTCGTACTTGGCCGCTTCCTTCCCCTGGTTCAGGGCCCTGAAACAGCTCATGGCCTTGCCAAAGATGCCGACGCACGGGTCTGCCCTCTGCCCGAAGGTGATGATCCCTCCCAAGGAGCCTTTTTCCTGGACCGACCTCACCAAGTCGTCGGCTTGGCGCCGCGACGAATAGAACACCCTTACCTGCTCTTGGGCCGTGTCCGAGGCGACAATGTCGAAGCGGTGAATGTGCGCGATGCCGTCGAACCAGTGCGAGAGGAAGACAGTGCCATCGTGGCCTTCGCCAGTGAGGGACTTGGTGTTCTCGATCTTGCGCGCTCCTGGACCGTTGCGAAAGAGGGAGCCCGCCGCCCATGCTGGGATCACGCCCTTAACAGCCAGCTCGACGGGCCCTCGGTGCTCCGTCAGGTGGTCGAACTAGTAGACACTGGTAAGTAAGGCAGGCGTGGCTGGTCTGTGGATCAAAGCACGGATTGCAGGAAGGAAATGCTCACACCAGCTTGATTGGGCCAGTCCAGGTAGGCTTCATCGAGCATATTCTGGACGGCGGTGGCCCGGTCTTCTTCCTCCTGTGCCGCTGTTCGGGCCATGGGCTCGAATGGATCTATCTCAGCCATATGAAAAAGGAAAAAAAACTGGACTTGGAAGATGGGAGGTCAATGGCTCTCTGGGGGCGTTTGCCGATCGCAAAGGTCTTCCTTCATGTTTGGAGCGCAAGCTGGCCAGCCTTGATCGTTCCTGTGCCTTCCAGAACATCCGAGGGGTAGGAGCGTAGGTGAAGTCACAAGTGTGACTGCTGGGTAACCTCTGGGTCCAACAACTGGTCGGTTGGGTGTGTTGCACTGCGCGGGGAAATATTCCACTTTCAGCCCGTAGCAAACTCAACCTGGCCCGTGCTTCGGCTAGTGAATAGCCCCTCCATTAACGGTAGTCACTGGTTGCTCTACTTGGTCTATACGGCGACCTTGCTGACGAACCCGGATGTGCCAGCCATTCACCTCAGACTCAGATGTCAGTGTTGGTAATTTATGCGGACTTGGTGGACGGCGCGAGTATGGTGGCTAGGAAATTCCGTGTGGCGCAGCCTCGCTCAGCCTCGCTTTCGGAGCCCCACCGCTCAATTTGATTACACCTGCGAGGCTGCGCCACACTAAGTCCACGTAACGTACCTACACTGACATCTGAGGTAGTGAGGTAACATGCAATCCCTTCAGCCTTGAGCGAAGGTCGGTAGATGGCACGCATTGCATTAGGAGATGAGGTTAGAACTTCGTCGACATATGTATATAGGTTGGACCATAACAAGGACCAAGGGAGCCTTTACCATGTGTTACAAAACGTCACTATAATTTGTCGGTGGTTAGTTTTAAACTCGAAAACGGCTTTTCCCATGGGTCAAAATGGCTTTCCCCACATGTACACAGTTTTGGTATATCTGGGTACATGAATGACTTGGAGGACTACTCCTGTTCCTTGAAGGCTAACCCTATCAATTTTTCCAACCCTTTACTTATGCATACCAATTAGCTTTTATTAAAATTAGATATAAATACGTGATGTTAATGTGGATATTACTATATACCCTCATAGATAGTATACATAGGCCAAGTAGCAGTGCACTGTATTGCAGGGTGCACTCCTGCAGGGTGCACGGTAACGTGTCACGCTGCAGGCTGCACTCTTGCAAGACGCAAAGTGCATTATGCATGGATCGGTCTGGAATGACTATACCAGACCGACGGCAATGCGTGGATCGGTCTAGAAGAAGTATTCCAGAGTAATACGCTTTGGGTGGAGGGCTTATAAGCCCTTACCTGTGGCGTATACCTCTGTATACTTTTTTTTGGGAAAATTATCATCTTTTTATACTATAATACCAATTATTTTGATTACTTTTTAAAAACCTTATAGGCTTGAAACCTTACCGATATTGATTAGTAACTGACGAGGTTAATTATAAACCGTTGAAAAAAGAAAAAAGAAACACAAGTTAAATATCTATAACAGGATGTTATAACGGTTTTAACTACTTATGTTTTAATATTACGACTTATTAAAACTAAACGGGAGTGTGGAATGACGCAGGAGCACCGAGAAACCTGAAGCGTTACAAAACTATAAGATCCAGAGTAACTTTAAAAAGAATAGCCTCGTTTCGTTAACCATTAACTTGTATTGGCGTTTTGAACGTACCTAGGCCTTTTTTAAAGGGCGTTTTATTACGTATCAGGCCATGTAAGCCAAAACCATTAAGTTTCGGAACCCTTCATCAAAACCCATCCGATTTTCAATAATTTACACTGATTGCCTTACCAAACTTAGGTATACACAAATAACTAAACCGACCGCCTTTATAATATCGGTTATATACTAAGTAACTAACTAATTCCTTTACCAAGTTTTGTTATAACACGCCAATATGGACCGACCACTAAATACCGAATTATACAATTATATTCCTTTTGTTTTACCCACTTTTCCACGTTCGCCCTATGTATTTTAAGTTTAGTACCTATAACGTTTAAATTTTTTAGCCGTTTAACTAGTGTAACGCTATTAACATTAATAAAACTAATTTTAACCGATTAATTAATTTATGGTTACGTTTTATTTACATATCGTTTGAAATTTATTTATACTAATAAATGCTAATATACTTTATTTTAACCACTTTAATTTCTTTATTTATTTAACATTTACGAAACTACCTTAAAATTTAAACCACTTGAACATATATATTAGTTAACCTTTACGAAAATATAATAACTTTAATAGTAATAAGGTTGGCAAAGATTAACAAATATATAAAGTATCTTTTTACATATACGTCGTTTCGTAATAGTATTCTAAAGCATTTGGACCTTAACTTTTGGGATAATGAAATCGAGGTATTAGTAGAGGATTTGAATTCTTATACGGCAAACACTTATATTACGAATATTATTTTCAATTACTGTAATGGCGAAATTAAAGGATGCAACTTATTCGAATATTTTAGGGAAGACTTTGCGAACTAGTTACTAAATATATAGTGAATAGTAAATGATATAATAGTAAAAATCATACGGAAATAATTACAAAATAAAAGTATCAATACACCCGGTAAAAATAATAGCCGTATCGTAAAAGCCCTATTTATAACGGCCCAGTTAATATAAATACGAAATAGATAGACGACGAAGTAAAAAAAAGAAAGTTTGTAAAAGGATATTATTTAAAGAAGCATTAGGAACGCTTATTTGAGGTTATAGGCCGGAGCTATAAAAAGCTACCACAGGTTGAAATACGGTGTTTAGTAAGATTAATGTAATGATCACACTAAATACCCGTAAGTATATAGAAGGTATCAGAAGGTTTATATTATCAAGAACGTAGCAGAGGTGCTGAGTGAACAATATCGCAACCGTGCAAGTAATGATCAAAAGCCGTAAGGCTATTCAGAATATACTGAGACTAAATACTTAAATTGACAAATGAAGAGCTATGAAGGAAATACCATCTATGTGGTGCTAACCATGTCTTTATATCTTTTATCCTTCATACTGTCTTCAGTACTGTCCTGAGTTAGATCATACTGGATCGCTATGATTCTCCATTGTCTGGATCATCATGGATCGCTATGATCCTTCATGATTCATCACGTGACTTTTCTTAGTCATCGTGGCTGACATAAGAGATGTTCTTTGCCTGATGTGTTACACTTCAGGCTTCTCAGTGGCGCAGTTGCATACTGGCCCGTTTCCTGACCCAACCGTTGTCTAGGTCATGACAATTAAATGCCCGCCTAGGAACGGAAATAGAATTGGAAGAATTAACAGAAAGGGAGGAGATACCGTAACGATTGTTTATAATGAGGATCGAATACGAAACCTCTTTGAAACGCAACTTTAAACAGTCGTAAAGATAAAAACACACCTCGAATGCTAAAAACAGCCCGATCAGCCATTATAAAATGGGCCGAAACACAAAAAACAACCCTCCCTGAAAAACGATAATCGAGGGAAATATAAAAATCAACTCGATTTAGGAAACGATAAGTGGCGCAAAACGCTAATAAGTACCATACGAATTAATACCTATTAACCATTATCTTTACCGAAATCTCCTACCATATCGTTTTCTTATAGATAGGAGCGATCTTACGAAGTTAACCAACTTCACCAGGTTATGAGATAGGGATAATAATTATAGAGGCGAGATATACGACGTACTTGATAATAAGATACGCGTTATGTTTAACACATGTAAAAAACTGGATATTAAGCTATTATAATTTTACGTCATTTTACCTGGTATACTTTTCGGGTAAGTTTAGGAGTAGAATATAGATTACTTTATATAAATAAATATATTCGTCAAATGTTATAATCGCTTTAAAAGCCACTTTAATACGGAAATTAACTACAAGTTATACGATAGGGACTGAATTAATATGACGTGAGAATTTGTAAAACACCAATAGGAAAACACCGATAAAAACCTATAAGAAATCCTTAACGCTTCGTTAAATAATTTCCGAAAGTGTTAAACAGCCTTTGGACCAAGTAATAACGAAAGCCTATCGCAAAGATCAGGATTTTAACCTTATACTTTTTAAACCGAAAAAAATATTTAAAAGCCTTAAAATATAGTTTGAAACTTTTATACGCCGATAGGTAAGCCTCGGATTAGTATTTATAGCTAATAAGCCTAAAAACAACGGCTAAATCACCAAAATAAACTTCGTCGAAACTATTGATTATATCATTAATGAAAGGTTTAAAGTGTACCCTAAGAAAATTAATCGCCCTAAATACGGTTATTTAAAAAAGATATTGAGAAAATAAAGGGCAAAGTAACTATAATTGAGGATGATTTTACGAATATGGATAATACGTACCATAGCCGTAATAGTACCCACGAAAAGATATACGGAACCCCGTAAACATATGAAAACGCTATATCGTTTACGGTAAAATCGGCTTCTGGTTTAAAAACCACCCTGTTTACGAGCGAATTCGGACTAAACAGCAATTTCAAACCGATTGTACATTTGAGGATCGGATAGAAGCTAATTTTACAGCATACGCAGCCGAATACAAGGTCATAGATAACAGATTTAATACCTACCTTTACGAAGACATATTCGGAAAAGACGACCTTAAGTATAATAATTTCTACCTATTAGTCTATGACGATGAAAACGCCTAAAGTATCTTCGCTGATCTATAGGACACCTCCTTTATGTATATTACAAGCCTAGATTATGTAAAAAAAGTGTTTAACGGTTATATGACGTCATAATTCACGTTTTTTTAACAGATACGAAAATAGGTTTCAAGGTATTATGCCTTATATTCACGCGGCCGAAATCTTAAAGGCTGGAAAACGGTAATTCGACGCGTTTACAGCGAAGTTTCCGAAGTTTCGGCTAAACCGAATAGAAACACACCGAAAAGTCCTGTTTGGTAAAGGTAAAACATCATCGCTCGGAACGATCGTTATAAATACTCGTTTCAGCCAAATTAAGTTTTACGTAATGAACTTTAAAATACTATTTTTTCTTTGATGGGCTAATATAAATAAATTCGTAATTAAGGTTCAAAATACGACTAACCAGTTTATTCAAGCCTTAAATAACATATCCGTACCACTCCAGCTTAAGTTCAGCTACTTGTGGTTTTTCCCGGAAGTACATATAATTAAGGTTGTTTATTTAACTTAGCTGGAGTTGCGTATTTTATACCGACGTTTCGGATACCTAGCTGTAAAACGCCCTTTATTTTTACTTTACGTCATAATCTATACGGATATAAGAAAAGATGTATTTAAAGTTATCGATAAATTCTGCCATAAATACCAGTTACACTTATAGGCCTTGCGACGGTTTAAGTTTCGCCTTTAAAACGATATGTACTTTAACTATGAAGTGAATATTAATATTATATATTTAGATAGTTAATCGGTCTTTTACGTCATCGATATGGTAATATCATTTTAGGCCGCTAAATTTATACAAAGCGCTTTTGTTATAGATTACTAGGATGCTTTAGTAAATTGCTGATTAAACGTTTACCTCGGGCCTTTAAATTGGGTTACGCATGACGCCGGTACAGCTTTTAATTTCACCGAGTAACGTAGGAAGGCTTAGATAGCCGGTAACGAATGTAAACAAATACTAATAAAAGACTTATGGGGTATTAGAAAGTGGAAGCGATATTACAAATCATTAGAAAAAGTGTATACGGTGTTGATGAACGAATTAAAGGGTGTTGGTTTAAAGGAATCTATACTTTAGATAACTGTCAACGCTATTAATAACACTTTTGACCTAAATAGGCTTATATTTACGTTCCCTGTCTTTGGTGCCTACCCGAAGATCCATATAGACTTTACCCTATTACTATCCATAGTATAAAGGGCTAATGCTATAGCCAAATCTATGGCGGAATTATTTTTATTACGATTAAAAAACGATATATCCAAAACATTGGTAATAAGGAATGGTTTACATAAAATCGGCGTTTTGAATTTACTATTATAATTTGAAGTTTTGGTTTAAAGGATGAAAAATGGATGAATTGGTTCTTAAAGGGTTAACAGGTTTAGAGGATACAAAGTGCTTATTAACTTACTAAACGGGCCAAATTCATTTCGTTAAATAATAGTACGAAAATATAAGAGAAAGGGGAAAACAGACGTCCCAAAACCGTAAGACGAATAAAACCGCCTACAAAACATTACTTATAACGGCGAATTTAAGCCGAACTCAGTTATAACTTTACCATTTGAACACGAATCCAACCCGATTACACTAAATAAAAGCGACCTATTTATACTAATACTGCTAAAACCTCGCTGTCGAGAGCGTCTCTTCAGTTTAAAAACTAAAAAACACCTTAGAAATTCTGTTACGAACTCTTTTGTTACATAAAAAGAAATGGCAAACCGCGAGCTTAACTTGAAATTTCGCTGCGAAGGTATTATTACCACCCTAGGTTCCTTATTCGTATAATTTACCCAAACGGAAATCTTAGCCCTAATCGATTAAAGCGTATTTTATTTTAAACGTTACAACATAGCTTTTTACAATATCTGTAATATATTTTTAATACGACTTGTCTACGAAGTTAAACATAAAACTTGAAAACTTTATAAAAGAACATCAAATCATTGAAAAGTATAACAACCAAGGTAAAAAAGATATTATAGCCTAATTACCTATGATATAACGAGCTAGTTATAGCTTAATTCTTATACTCGTGACCTCCCTTAACGTATTATATTACCTATATACCGAGCTTCAAAATATAACGTATATATATATCCAATCTAGGGAGCGACTTAAATGACGGATTTACGTCGACATACCTAAAAACATTAGGTAGTATTACCCGCCTATGACGATTTTACGTATTCTGAAATCACTTTACGGCTTAGTCAAAGCTGGTGTTTATTGGTACGATACTTACCAAAGGTACTATAAAGAACGGCTTAAAATAACCAGTTCCACTTTCGACCCATGTTTATTGGTATAGATAGTCAAATCGGAAGGATTTATACTAATAGGTATATAGACGGACAATATAATAACGTTGTATAAAACATTGTTTTCCGTATTTAAAAAAAGATAACTTTTAGAGGCCGGTTTAAAAGTAAAACCCCAAACGTACTTAACTAAAGACAATATAATCGACTTTAATGGCACCATTATTTCCTCTCGGAATATAGTTTGGGGCCTTACGTAAAAAGAACAATTAAATAAAGTTTCCCTTATAGTTTTAGATAATGTAAAACGGGCTGAAAAATACAAATATCAACGTGTACGCGGCGTTTGTGTTACTTTTGTAGCATAAGCAAAAACAGCATTTAACCTTTTGGTCTCCGCGCAATGTTAAATCAACCTGATAGACGATACGTATAAGGCGATGAACAAATACCTTTCGTGGAAAATATATAATCCGAAACGCAGTTTATAATTCGTATGGCTAAATATGAGTATTATTGAGCTATTTGTTTTTACTAACCATCGTTTCGCTAATAATAGCGATTATAATTTACGAATTGACTTCGTTTTCATTTTAGGCAACGAAACACCAGCTCGAAACGGTTTTACACTTAAAGTAAAAATTATTCAATAGAGCTTTACCAGGTGTAAAAAAGTTACTAAAAACGTTTTAACTTTTGAAATTTAGAATATAGTTAAAGGCTTCAATTCAGGTATTATTATCATAATAACGGTCCGAATAATTATTTTCAGTTTTATCTTACGTTCTATTTCTTATGTCGTTTATACTAACTTTTTTTGTTTTATAAATACCTGGTTAAGTTAGGTATTATAAATGAAAAGCGGTTAATAATCGACATGATAATATTACGCAAATCGTACGAATGACGGGAAATCAAGGAAACCAAATAAATTAATAATAAGTTAAATCCGGCAAACTCGATAATAAAGGTTATACCGAACGGCGTACTAAAGACTTTTATATTTACAAGTAAGCTATTTATTAAGGTTATAAAATAGACCGTTACGCTATACCAATTTTCGTTCATACGGATCGGTCTATTAATATCTTTCGCGCTGATTCACGTTTTACCTCTATTTAAACAAATTACTCGCGCCGACTACCGATTTTACACCTATTAAATACGACTATTCATACCAATATCCGATTTTTTAACTTTTTATTTAATTCTATGATATCGTACCAATTATAGTATATTACCTCTTTTATTCTTCATTTTATAGTACGTTTATTACTTTAAATAATCATTTTGTAAAAAGCCATAAAATTATTATATAACGTACTATATTGTAACCGGGTACGCCCTCCCTACCCGGGAGCATTTATCTATTATTAAAGGGAAAGGATAACGCCGTTACGTCCCTACCATCATCCCCATTGCTTTTCCCCTTTTTATTAATATTACCGCTATTATCGTTAATTATATTATCAATGCTAACGAGGATATAACCCTATAACTTATTAGTTATACCTTTGGATAAAGATGTAGGGGAGGGATTATTCTTTTTGTAACAACATATGATAACGTCGTCGAATTCGCTTACGTAATATATACGTAGGCCCCGTTTCCAGGTAGCGATAGTGGCTTCCGTTTTTTCATTCTGCCGGTTAACGACTTTTATTAATTAGTATCGGATTATTTTAGTTATTTGCAACGATTTTTTTTTTCGGATCGCTCCGAACGATATATTTTTGTTTGAGGAAATTTTCAAGATTCGGTTAAAACTTATTTAAAAGCCGGCGGGCGCGTAACACGGCCTCGACCTACGGCCTTAGGATTACTGAAATGTGGGAGTATAATTTGCTAATTTTCTCGTAACGATAACAACGAGCCGAACGGCCCCAGCTTTCGTGGTAATAGCTAATAGACTTACCCGCGGCTATGAACGTGATACATGACACATAAAACGTGTTTATTAACGGCCTAAGGTTACGAACCCGGGTACTTTACTTTAACGTTTAACGCGTTAAAAAGGGTTTACGGCGTACCTCCATGATGTAAAGCTTAAAGTGGCGAAGAAAATCCTCTTTTTATTCCTTATTTACACCAGAAAGTTAAAGGTTTCTATATAAATAAACTTAAATATACGTATCTTAACGTAGCTACGCTAAGTTGCGTTTTCGACATAAAGGGACTTCTATGGGTAATAGGGGTTTTACTCGTGGGAAGAGGGTAAGGTTTATAACCTTAAGGAACTCTTACTCCTCCTCTTAGAAGCTGTGGAAGGGGGAAGGATAGGGGGAGGAGGGGGGCGTGGCGGTGGCGGGAAAAGGGGCGAAGGTGGCAGCGGAGCTGCACGATATAATGTAATGATCACACTAAATACCCGTGAGTATTTAGAAGGTATTCAGAGGGTTTATGTTAGCAGTAAGGTAGCAGAGGTAACAAAAGGTGCAATATCAAGACTGTATTCGTGCGAGTGATGATCAGAAGCCGTGAGGCTATTCAGGATAGACTGAATACTTAGATTGACAACTGAAGAGCTATGAAGGAAATACTATCTATCTTGGTAATGAAAGTGTCCTTATATATCCGCGCCTTCATACGTCTTCAGTGTAGGCTCGACTGGCTCGACGTCGAGTCCATCGAGTCCCGGTGTGCAGCTCGACTGGCTCGATACCAAGTCCATCGAGTCTCACACCATGCTGACCCTAACCCTTGTGTACGGTGTGTCTGTTGTGGATCCCTGGTGCCTGCCGAGAGGCTGGGTCCAACCGACTTCCTTCGTTATCTGCTGCGGGGCCGCCGCTGGTGCGCCCTGCAGATGTTGGGTCATAACATATAACGGCGGTGGGACTTAGCGATGTAACGGCGAACGGGGTAACGGGGGCGGGCGGCGTGGCGGTAATGAAAAAGATTATGCCCGATAAGGGCGGGCAGTTATTGCTGGTGGTGGTGGTATTAAGGGCAACGGCTACAGCGGTTACAGCAGCGGCGACGCGCCGACACTTTTACGTCAAACGACGCCTTGCCGTCCTGTTTTTACGCGGTATCTATTTAAGGAATAGGTAAGCATATGGGTGTTGGCCAAAAAACTACCTATTAAAGTGGTTTATTTAATTATTGGGAATAGAGGTTAGATTAGGGTGAAGACTTATGTCGGCTTAAATTACGTGTTTTTAAAAGAGAAAGGAGAAAAGTTTTACCTAAACCGATAACGATGTTTCTTTTTATACTTACCTAACACGTAATTACCCCTATGTAATCACCCCTACGTAATCACCTCTATGTAGTTACCCCTGTTAGTAAGTATGAAAGACGTTATCACTAATTATATTACCCCTATTTGGCTATACGAACCAAATTCGAATTATAATCATTACTTCGGCTAAACTTTACTAATCCTAGCCGAACCTACCAATTTGGATCTTTTACAATTAATATGGCAATAACACTATTACTATAGAAACTGCTAATTGAGACCTATTGTAATTAATACTACAAACAATACTATCATTACTAGGCTATAGGTACAAAGTAAATAAAAAATAAAAAAAGATTGTCTATGTAGATATTACTATATACCCTTATAGATAGTATAAATAGGTTAAGTAGCAGTGCTCTGTATTATAGGGTACACTCCTGTAGGGTGTACGGTAACATGTCACGCTGCAGGTTGTACTTTTGCAAGACGTAAAGTGCATTATGCATGGATCGGTCTGGAATAGCTATTCCAGACCGACGGCAATGCGTGGATTGGTCTAAAAGAAGTATTCAAGAGTAATACGCTCTGGGTAAAGGGCTTATAAGCCCTCACCTGTAGCGTGCCTCTCTGAATGCTTCTTTTTAAAGAATCAACATCTTTTTATACTACAATACCAATCATTCTGATTACTCTTCAAAGACTTTAGTTCACATGAACCTTATAGGCCTGGGACCTTACTGATAGTCAATATGTAACATGAATATTAACGCGTTTATATCACTCATAATACTTTTTGCGGCGTGTTTTATTTCGAGCTAAATTAGTGAGATTGATGTACAAAGATTTTTCTATCAAAGCTGATAAATGAACATCTCAACAGTAAAAAATAAATAATTATACTAATATGACAGTATATGAGTGTCAAGGTTAATTTGAATTATATACAGAATAAAATACGAATTTCACACAAAACCATATATAGATGGGAATGCGAATCGTCTTATAAAGAATTAAAGAATTCTTTAAAATATTATGGAAGTAAAATTGAATGACGTCATAATCATAGATCTACTAAATTATCAAACTCTATCAATTTAACAATATCTTTGAACTAATGGGTAGGTTATTTTGATATTAAATGTGGATTTTTTTGGGTTATTTTCATGTAATGAAAGTATTAAATATAGTAGTTTTTTTTACGACAACAACCAAAATAAAAGTCAAAGGTAGAATTATATTCGGTTTAAATCCTATAATAAGGTGGAGATATTATAATTTGGTAATTCATTTTACGAATATATAAGTCAAGCTATGAATGTTGCCGAAGTTAAATTAAACTAGTATCTGATAGAACCGGCTTAGCTGTCATACAAAAAGCGATATCAACCTAATCTAAAGATAAAATTTCCGGTATCAACAAAGTTGTTGAATATATTTGACTAGGTTGATGAAACGCATTTATATAAATGATTTGTGAAAGAACTAAGCCACAGCTATTACTCAATGTGGTTGGATACTGTCTATCATCTTCGATGAAGAAGGTATAGAGGCTCCTGCTAAGGAGTTTTTATGGAATTAGTAATTAGGTGTGGCTTGGTTATATGATTAGTTACGTGACGTAGCTATGTTTAGAAGCAGAGTGGGAGTATCATAAAAACATAGTAACCGCTATAGCTAGTATTTTAACGATCACTAACCTTAGGCACGAGCCTTTAATATTATCTCCAGTTTACCAGCGTTTTTTATGTGGAATGTTTTTGACGTATTTGGTAGTGGTGGTAAATCGCTTAACGAACATCATAGAATACTCTGATATGTTGTAGAAAGTGTTACTCCTACCATCGATTATAAAACGTCCCTGGTATATAGTAGAGAGTACTGGCATCAAAAATGAATAAATGTCTTTTTTTCTTTGCTAAAAGAAGTAATGTATCAAAAGGTTTAGTTAATAGGATGGGGAAAAAATATTTAAACCGAATTCTGCTTGAAACTATACAATATTATATAAAAGCGTTCAAGATTGATATAGCAAACGATAATTTTACCTCCATCTCTAGTTATCTATTCAATAGTTGTTTTCTTCTTAGAGAAATGGTTAAAAGTTTCAACAAATATACTCTTAACATCAAGGGGGAAAACACTGCGTTTACAAAAATCGTTCCTTAACTATACTTTAGCTAACTTAATAGTCATGAACTATATGGTCAACAACTTATTACCAAAATATTGGCAAATAATAAAATGAGCAATTAGTGTAAAAGGACTAAGGCTGGAGCTGTCGCTCAAGGTGTTCGGATTCTGTATATAAACCTCGATGATGAAGAAGAAGAAGAAGAAGAAGAAGGAAAGAAAGAAGTACCTGATAGGGAGCAGCTATGGAGCTAAGATGGTGTAACCCTCTTTCCAGTCATGTGACGTATGAAAGCGTATCTCTAAGCGGCTTCTTCCCTGCTCTAGAGCATCGCAGGAACGTGTAGAACTACTGGGGTTGGATACCTGGTAATACTAGCCAGGCACTAGCCTATAACATCACCCCTAAAAACACCCCCTTCATTCCTTTTCTGTTTTTTTTTCTGTTTTTATATATAATTCCGCAATTCTAAAGAAGGTAAACGCGCCTTTTAAAACTTTATAGTTTCGTGTGGAAGGTACTAGGCTAACGTTCCGTGAAAGATATTCTAACGACTCCCTCTTCTATAAATAGTCCCCAAACTCACAGTTTCAAAAACAAAACTTTCTTCGCTTTTTAACCTTTAACCTTTTCGTATAGTGTTAATAACTGTAGCCTTTAATGAAGTACTTATCTTATAGTATGAGTATTTTTAGTCTTGCCATCGTTAACTTAGTTCTAGAACTCTTTTATATTATTACGATAAATCCCCAACTCGCTACTAAAGTAGATAAAGTTATTAAAGATATAGGTTATATTTTTCGAAACCATTTAATCCTTACTAACTAGTATAAAGTTCCCTATATTAAGGGCTATCAATATGTACTTCGATAAGACTCGAAAACAAACGTATTTGAAATGTGTTTATAAAATATTATATAACCTTATAAAGTTTTGCAAAGAAAACTAAGGGTAAGTGATTCCAATAGCTACGAGTTAGTTGCTAATAAGCGGCTAAATACTGGTGCCCGGTACCGACTTTATTCCGTTAGAGCTATAAGTCGTAATTTCAATTACACTTATACACCGTTAAATTTAAAATCCGATACAAATAAGGCTATTAAAGAGTTGTTTAAAGCGTACCTGGCGTTCAACTCTTAAGATCGAGGTAAGTTCATATTTTATAAGCCGTTTTATAAGTGTTTACGAGAGTTTCAAAAAAGTGTAAACTTAGGTAATTACCATAAAAAAGTGTTTAAATGTACGTCACGTTACATAACGTAAGGTTAATACCCGAGGCGGGGCGGGTTTTATTTTCGTCACTCACGTACGGTTTAGGGGTCTATGGGTCATGTAGCTAATAAATAGGTAACGTAATACTTAAGTAAGTTTTTCGTAACTAGGTAAAAATGTAAGGGAAGCGGTTGAAGAATAGCTAGAAACGTTATTAAAAGCTATATAAAAGCTTATTAAAGTCTCAGAACATATTAAAACTAAGTTGGATTGTATACATACTAAACTAAGCTAATTTATTAAGATAAGCAAAAAAATTGCTAGATAAATATTTAAACCAGAATTTCGAAGGTATATTTAAGTAGGATTGGTTGTAGTCGTCCGTTTTTTGTTTTTATTAATATTCATACATTTATTTAACACCAATTCGTTAACAGCTTATACATTGGTTTATTTTGGGAAGTAATGTGAAATTATATCCGCCTATGGGGTAAGCGTAATGGCTTATCTTTATATTTGGCTATTTTTCAACACGATTTGAAGGTATCAAGTATTACGATATTAAAAAGTTTAAAAGCGACTTTTACGTTAAGTATATATAACTTACTTACTTAACTAAAACCTATCGTTCCAATTAGTTATTAAGTTGGATATGTCCGACTTAAGGTTTATTACGAATCCATAATATACTTTCAACATAGTATTCTGGTTTTACCTCGTCGTTGTCGTTTTTAATAACAATAATTTACAGTTAGAAGTTTCGAATTTATTAGCTTAGTAGTGGATCTAAAACGGCCCGAACGAATTGATTTATATAAAATCGGGGGTGTTTTCCGCCTGGTATATTAAGTTTAACAACATAAAAGTCGATTATACGTATTTTTTAGTACTTATCGAAAATTTTGTTTCATTTATTTAAAAATTCCTTTAGCTTATAGTTTTTCCAAATAAACTAAACGTCGTCGCCGACTCGAAAAAGTTTTAAGGGGGGACGCCGCTTATTATCAGTTTGCTTTATACGTTATTACGTAGACATTATTACAGCGTATACTAATTCTATAACTTCGTGGATCCGTTAAATAAAGTTTTTAACCCTAATGTATAATATCATAACTAAAAAGAAAAAACGTTACACCGGTTATATAAAATTAACGTAATGGTTATAGGCTATAAAATCTGGTTAATACCAATAATAGTTGTATTTTCATTATTTAGTACCAATTAATAGCCGAGTAATAAACGGTTGAAGTCGATTTATATATAAACGACAAATAAATATCAATACGTAAGAATTTTCTGATTTACGAATTCGGTCGAATCATCGGTTTCGGGGTAAAAGGAAGTATTTAGGCGTTACTCTACCTTATTAAGGTTATGAAATCGTTTTTAAAACCTATTAGTCTAATTTGAACTATGGTTGCTAATAAGCGTATGCGGAAAACTATAAAATCGCTAATATTAACTTAAAAACCGTTTTGTATAAGCCTCAGCATTCATAATAGTTATAACCTAGAAAGTAACGACTTTTCTTAAGTAATCAGTAATGACTATAAGGTAACAAAGGTTATTAGCATGTTTTAAGGCAAATTAATTATAAAGTCAATTAAAAGTTGGTTTAAAAGCCGTTCGGAAATTGAAAGGGGTTTCAAAAGCCACTTTCGACGGTATTTACAATAGGTTATACGGCTATAAACATTGTAGTTACGGTAAAAACGGCAGACCGTACGATATAATCCTAGCTAAAAATACGTTTTAAAAAGAATAACGATAGTAGCATCACGGTCTGGATGATTGGTAAGAAGTAAATCGTAGGTAACTTAAATTAATCCGGTAATAAACAACTCTTAAATAGGTACTTGAATACGGTCGCGAAACCGTATAACTTTATCGTCGTTTACTAAATGTTCTGAAATTAAAACCTTTAACGTACGGTCTTCGTCGATACGGATATCCGTTGGGAAATATCGATCGCTTATAAGTATCGTACATACTAGTCGGAGTAGGTAATATCGCATATAATAACGGTATTTTAATAACTTTAAAAATCGACGTTCGCAAAAGGTTTACGGCTTTCCGCAATTAATTTTCCAGTGATAGTTTACTGGGAAACTTAGGTACGCGAAAGCGGCTAGGAAACAAACTATTCGAAACGTAATAATTAAAGTTTTTGGCCTAAATAACGTAACCTGAAAGGCTTTTGAGAATGTCTTAGTTTTATCGTATTAAAGTATTAGGTTACGTATAATTTGCTACTTAATTATATACTAATCGAGTACTAAATTACGAAAGGAGTTTAAATTAGCCGACTTGTCGTTTGGAAAACCGCCATATAGTTATAAAGTAAATTTTTTTTTAATCTATTAAGATTGTGAACGGACGGTTGTACCTCAAAGCTTCGCTTTCCACACTTTCAAACAATTTATAATTCCAAGCAGCTTTTTATCGTGGATTTCGTAGGTATATTTAACGGGAGATAAACGACGGAAATAATACGTTATTAGCTGTAGGTTACCGTGGTCGTCGCTTTGGAAAAGGCAGCCTTTCAGGGTTTAGCCAAAACAGTTGGCTTCGATAAAGGTCTTGCGGTTAGGATCCTATTAAATGAATATAGGTTTGAAAAAAAAGCTAAGCTTAAACCGCTCGAAAATAGCCTTTTC
This sequence comes from Anisogramma anomala, assembly GCA_038502455.1. NCBI lineage: Eukaryota > Fungi > Ascomycota > Sordariomycetes > Diaporthales > Gnomoniaceae > Anisogramma > Anisogramma anomala. The sequence goes on from JASMMZ010000005.1 coordinate 31,629,058, forward strand.
CTTAGTTCTTTAAAGAAATAAAGTACCTTTAAGAGTTGATTAAAATAGTAATCCGACAATTGTGAAGTAATTGCGAATGAAATAACAGTAAAAATATGTGAAATTAAAAAAGCTCCGCATTTTTAAAATTGTTGTAGAAGCCGTCTATTTCCGGATAATACATAAATTTTCTGAGTTTATACGTATTCCGACGTTAACTTTGATAACTAATCTTCAGTATTTGGTTTTTTGAATACCGAATTTGTATTTAAATTTGTTTAACCTTAGTTATACAGTTGTTGAAAATATCGTTAAAGTAAACAAGAACATCTTTAAAATTAAAGAAATAAAAAATATTAATGAAAGGGAGTAACGAATTGTTAATATACCGTTAAAAGGTAACGTAGGCGTTAAAAAGACCGAAATGAATAACAAATTACTTAAAATTTCCCAAATATATACAAAATGATTTTTTTATTTGTTTTCTTTTTTAATATAAAGCTTGTAAAAAGCGGCTTTAATATTTAACTTGGTAAACCACTTAGCTTACGAAATATTTGTAAACCTTTTTTTCTAAAGGAAGCGGATAATGATTTGCTTTCGTAATAATATTAAACCGACGGTATTTAATATAAAATCGTAACTTTTTTAGTTTTTTTTGATAAAAAGTACTAAAACTTTTGTCGAAAAGCTGCTTATTCGAATATAACCTTAAAAAAGAAACTCGTTTAACGTTTTACGTAATATAAGAAGCTTTTTACGCGATATATCGTATAAAAAACCTTATGGTACTTTTAAAAATTTACCTTAATTATCGGCACAGAGGATTATTTCGTAATTTGTTTTCAAGTGTTAGGGGGGTAATTTATTGTTCAGGGCTTTATCGAATAAGGTGGCGAATTCTTTAAGATTAGCAGAAAATTTATCGTAAACGGAAACGAGTGGTTTTGAGGCGAGTGTTTTATTAATATTTTCGAGGAAAACGGCGGCAAGTTACGTAATAGCGGTTCTATCTTTATGGGTTTAGTGTAAGATAACGTGAAATATGATGGCGCCGACCCTTTTCGGCACTTTTTTAACGGAGGTTAACCACCGCTTTTAAATGCGGTAATTATTGGCTCGTTTTAAAAATGATACATATTTTGTAACGTCGTAAATAACTTACTAGTGTTTCATTTAAAGTTTACCTAAAATAACGTCGTATTATAAGGAAAAAACGACATAAGTTTATATTCGGTAGCGTTGGTAAGGTCTCAAGCCTATAATATTCACGTGAACATAAGATCTTTCAAGAGTAATTAGAATGATTGGTATTGTAATATATTAGAAGATGATCCAAGAAGAACATCCAAAGGTGTGCTTCACAGGTAAGAACTTATAAGCCCTCGACCCAAAGCGTATCACTTTGAAATATTCCTTTTAAACCGATCCACGTATTACCGTTCAGTTTGATACTATTAATCCAGACCGATCCACACATTGCCGTTCGGTTTGGTATAGTTAATACAAACTGATCCAAAAATTACCGTTCGATTTGAAATAGTTATTTTAAACTGATCTATATATAAAGTACTTTACACCTTAAAATAGTATAACCTATAGTATAATACGTTATCATATACCTTACAGGAGTATATCTTGTAATATAGTACATTACTACTTACCTTATGTATAATATCTATTAAGGTATATAGTAATATCCATACAGGTAATCTTTTTTTTAGGTATTCCGTACTTATAGACTAGTAATGATGATGTAATTGTAACTATGAAGATCTAAATTAATAGGTTTTGTAATCATAGTATTCTTATTATCATATTAATTACAAAAGGTTCACATTAATCAGTTTCTATAATAATGGTGTTATTGCCATATTAATTACAAAAGGTTTAAATTGACAAGTTCAGCTAGAATTAGAAAAGCCTAGCCGAAGTAATTTTTATAATTCAGGCCTAGTTAGTATAGTTAAATAGGGGTAATATGGTTGGTAATAATGTTTTTTCCTAATTAATAAGCGTAATTATGCCGGTATTACAGGGGTTGATTACATAAAAGTAATTACGTAAGGGTAATTCTGTAATTACGTATTGAGTTAATATAAAAAGATATATCGTTATCGGCCTAGGTAAAACCTTTTCCCTTTTTTTCTAAAGGCGCAAAGTTTACATAGATTTAAGTCCCCACTTTCATTTAACTTTGTTCATTTCAATTAAACTAAGCCGTATTCCTATTTTTATTTATTTCCTTTAACCAATACCTACAATTAACCTTTCCTCTATTTAAATGACGTGTAAAACCCGAATTTTAAGGCGTCATTTAGCGCGCGAGCGGCGGCGCGCTGCTACCGCCACTATAGCTGTTATTGCCTTCACCACCATTACCAACAATAGCAACCTACCCTCATCGGGCGATATCTCCTCCATTGCCGCCACGCCGCTAGCCCCAGTTATCCTGCCTGCTGTTACACTATCAAGCTCTGTTGCTGTCGCCGTTACGCCGCCTAATTCCGCTACCTCCACGTCGCTCATCTTAGCCGTCGCCTTTGCCTTACTCCTCCTCACCGCCGCCGCTTCAACCTCCTCCTCCCCCTCCTTTTCCTCCTCTTTCCCCAGCTCGGAGGAAGAACCGGGGGCTCCTAAGGTTATAAACCTTACCATTTCCCTACGAGTAAATATCCTATTACCTATAGGGGATTCTTTACGCCATAAGCATAACCTGACGTAGTTACGTTAAGGTATATATATTTTAATCCCTTTGTTTATAAACTTTTTTCTTTCTCTCTAATAGACAAAAAGCAAAAGACGGATCTTTTCCGTTGTCTCGAGCTTCATATCGCTAGAGTACGTCGTAAAGCCTTTTTAACGCGTTAAACGTTAAAGCGACGTACTTAGGTTCGTAACCCTCAGCTGTTAATAAATACGCCTTACGTATCGTATATCGCGTCCGTAGCTGCGGGTAAGTTTATTAATAATTGTTACGAAAACGGGGACCCTTCGATTTGTTACCTCCGTTACGAGCGAATTCACAACTCGTACGTTTCCGTTCAGGTGGATTTGGGGCCGAAAGCCGAAGCCATATTATACATCCGACGACTTTAAAGTAAATTTTAATCTAATCTTTAAAATATTCTTTAGCAAAAATATACTATTTAGAGCGATGTAAAAACAAATCGTCGTAAATAACTAAAACAAGCTAATTCTAATTAGTAATGAACGCTAACCGGCGGATTAAGGAGACGGAAACCGCCATCGCCGCCTAAAAATGGTGCCTACGTATATACTATATAGGCGAGTTCGATAACGTTATCGTACGTCGCCGCAAAAAAGGTAATCCCTCCCTTATACCTTTACTAAAGGTATAACTAATAAAATATAGGGCTATATTTTCGGTAACGTTCATAACCTCGTTAACAGTAATAGCTATAGCGTTAATATAAAGGGGAAGAATAACGGAGAAAACGGTAAGGACGCGAAGACATCGCCTTTTCCCTTTAATTATGAATAAATGCCCTCATAGCCGGGCCAGTATACCCGGTCATAATATAGTACGTTACATAGTAATTTTATAGATTTTCTAAAACAAATGTTTAAAATGATAAACTTAATCTATATCATTACAATGTCGTAAAATCAAATAAAAAAAGTCGTGAATTGGTACGAATAATCGTATTTAATGAAGGTAAAATCGGTGATTAAAATGAATAATTTTTTCAAATAAAGTTAACAAGTAAATCGTTACGAAAGATATCGATAAGTCAATCAGAGTCAGCGAAAATTAGTATGGCGTAATAACTTATTAATGTCGTAAAACCTTTCTAATAACCTTAATAAACAGCAGATTTGTAAATATAAGAGGTTTTAATACGTTGTTTGGTATAACCTTTGATATTATGGTTGTCGGGTTGTATTTTCCATTAATTTATTTAATTAATTTATTCTGTAGTCGTTTATACTATTCGCGTAATTTTTTATTATAGATTATTAACCGCTTTTAATTTATCAAGAGAAAAAGAATTAGTGTAAATGATAAGAGGAATAAAGAGTAATCTAAGGTTAAAGATAGTTATCCGAACCATTATTGTTATAATAATACCCGAATAGAAGTTTTTAATCATATAGATTTTAAAAACCAGGACGCTTCGTATAACCCCTTTCAATTCAATAAAGCTCTAATAAATAATATTTCCTTAAAGCGTAAAGCTGTTTTGGGCCGGTATTTCGTTACGAAAGATGAAAATGAAGTCGATTCGTAAATTGTAGTCGTTTTTATTAGTGAAAAAGCCGTTAATTAAAATAAATAGCTTTAACATATTTATATTTAATAATATGAATTATTAGCCGCGTTTTGGATTATATATTTATTGCGAAAGGCGTTTTTTAAACACTTTATCCATATTTTCCGTCAAATTGGTTTGATATTACGCGACAACTGAAAAGTTAAATGCTATCTTTAATAATATTACAAAAGCAACCTAAGCGCCGCGTACCTATTAACATTTGTATTCGTCGGCTCGTTTTACGTTATCCAAAGTAATAAAAACAACTTTATCAAATTACTTCTTTTTTATAAGGCTTAAAAAACCGTTTCGAAGGGTAATTATAATGTTATTAAAATAGATTACATTATCTTTTAGTAGGTACGTTTGAGGTTTAGCTTTTGAATCGGCCTGAAAGATTTTCCTTTTTTTTAAATTCGGAAAACAAGAATTTATATAACGTTAAGGTATTGTTCGTCTATATATTTATCAGTGTATAGCCCTCCGAACGGGCCGTTAATATTAAAAGGCATGGATTAAAGGTAAAGTTGATTATTCCAAGCTGTTCCTTATAATACTCTTAATAGGTGTCGTATTAATAGATATTAGTTTCTCCAAGTTGTAAAGTGGTTTTAAAATAAGTAAAATCATTTTAGGTAGGTAATTTTACCTCAGTTTTTAGGTATATTGGCATAAATCTGTTATTTAAGTCGCTACTAAAATTGAGTATATATTTATATTATATTTTGAAGCTAGACATATAGGTTATTAGGTACGTTTAAAATGGCTGCGAGTATAAAAATTAGGTAATAATCAACTTGTTGTAACGTAGGTAATTAAGTTATAATATTCATTTTACCTTTATCGTTATATCCTTTAACGATTAAACGGGGTTTTTATAAGGCTTTTCAGATTCATTTTCAACTTCATAAAAGAAATATGTTAAGAAGATCCTTTAGACGTTTTAAATGACTAAGTTAAAACGTTTCAAGCAAAATACGCCTTGGTCTAGAAAAGTGAAGATATTCATTTAGGTAAATTATACAAACAGGGTATTTAAGGTAGTGATAATACCTTTTTAACGGAGTTTAAGGCTAAGTTTACGGTTTGCCACTTCCTTTTACGTAATAAAGGAGTCCGTGGTAAAGTTCTTAAGGCATTTCTTGGTTTTCGAATCGAAAAGACGTCCTCGTTGTCGAGGTTTTGGCGGGTTTGGTGTAGGTGAGCCGATCTTATTTAATGTGATTATATTAAATTCGCGTTTTAGGTGTAAGGCTAAAGTTAAGTTCGATTTAAATTCGTTGTTTTAGGTGATGTTTCATAAGTGGTTTTACTTGTCCTACGGTTTCGGGCCGTTTATTTCTGTCTTTTTCTTGTATTTTTGTACTATTATCCAATGAAACAAACTCGTTCCGTTTAGTAAGTTAACGAGTATATTATAGACTTTTAATCCATTGATTTTTCAAAAGCCAATCCATCTATCCTTCGTTCTTGAAACTAAAACCTTAAATTATAATGATAGGTATAATACGCTAGTCTTACGTAGTCTATTCTTTATAACCAGAGCTTTAAACACATTATTCTTTACTTGTAGTAAGTGTAAAGCCGTTATAACTTTAACTATAATATTAGCTCTTTGTATTATAAATAGTAATAAGGTAAAGTTTACGTGGATTTTCAGGTAGGAATTAAAGATAAGAAGCGTAGAGATAAACCTACTTAGGTTAAAAGTATTATTAATGGCGTTAATCGTTATTTAAAAGATAGATTCCTTGGAATTAATACCCTTTGGGTTTTTTAATAATATTATATACGATTTTTTAGTGGTTTATAGTATTGTTTACACTTTTCAATACCTTATAAAACTTTTTTTTAAATTCTTTTGTCATTTTTACCAGTTATTAGAGTTTTCGTACGTTATTCGGTAAAATTAAAGGCCGTATCGGTATCGTACATAATTTAGTTTAGAGGACCAAAGTAAATATTTAACGAATGATTTACTAAAACGTCATAACAGTTTGGAATGAAAGAACTTCGTGTAAACTTAATAACTTGAATAATATAACCGTATCGACGACTTAAAGGGCCGATTACTTATTTAAATATATAATATTAATAATCACTTTGTAGTTGAAGTTTATATAGTTTTAAACGCGGAATTGAAACTGACGTGAGGCTTATAAGTAAAGTTAATATTTATAACAAAACTTTTCGATAACCTCGAGTATATTATTCTTTATATTTATATATCCTACGGCGTAGAGTAAAAGTAAAAGGCGTTCTATAACAAGGTGTTCAAATCATCGATGTAAAACTTGAAATTTTGACTGAGTTAAATAAATAGCTTTACTTATACGTATTTTTGGGAAAAACGATAAGTAGTTGAAATTAAGTTTAAATGGTACGGATACGTCATTTAAAATGCGAATGAACTAATTAGTCGTATTCCGGACCTTAATTTCGAGTTTATTTATATTAGCTAATTAAAACAAAAATAAAGTTTTAAAACTCAGTATATAAAACTTAATAGGTTTAAAACGAGTATTTATAACAACTGTTCTGAACGAAGTTGCCTTAATTTTACTAAATTAGACCTTTCTGTATTCCCTTATCCGGTTTAACTGAAACTTCAGAAACTCGCCGCAAGTACATTGAATTGTCGTTTTCCGGCTATCTAGATCTAGGCTACGTTAATATTAGGCATAATACCATAAAATCTGGTTTCATATTTATTAAAAAGCGTAAATTACGACGTTATATTATCGTTAAAAACTTCGTTTACGTAGTCTATGCTTATAATATATAAGAAGGAGATATCCGATAGACTGGTAAAGATACATCAGGCGTTTTTATCGTTGTAGGCTAATAGATAGGTATTATTTTATTTGAGGTCGTTTTTCCCAAATGTATTTTAATAAAGATATACGTCAAATTCGTTATTTATATCTTCGTATTCAGTTAAGTATGTTGTAAAATTAGCTTTTATTCGATCCTTAAAATTGTACTCGGCCTATAATTATCATTTAATTCGAATTTTCTCGTAAACGGGGTGGTTTATAAACTAACAGCCGATTTTACCGTATACGATATACCGTTTTTACAAACTTATAGGTTTTCGTATATCTTTCCGCAAGTATTGTTATAATTTCGGTACATTTCTTTCATTTTCGAACGATTGTCCTTATCTTTTGTTGCTAGTATTTTCTTTTTAGTACCTATACTTTGGGCGCTCGTTTTGCTTCGGGTAAACATTAAATCTTTAGTATAAAACATGGTAAATGATTTCGACGAGGTTTGTTTTGGTGATTTTGGCGTCGCCTTTAGTCTTATTAATTACAAATACTAATTTACGGCTTATATATCGGCGTATGAAGGTTTCCAATAATATTTTAAAACTTATATAAAAAGATTTTAAATCCTTTTTAGGTTTAGAAAGTATAAGGTTGAAATTTGGATTTCTATGATAAGCTTTTATTACTATTTAAATAAAGATTTCATCGTCTTCATATTCCGGTTTAAGGGTTACCTAACACTTTCAGAACTTTACTAATAATGCGGTAAAGATTTCTTATAAGGTTTGATTGACGTTTTACTATTGGTTTTTTACAAATTTCTATATTATGACGGTCTAGTATTTATCGTGAAATTTAAAGTTAATTTCCATAACGAAGTGGGATTTTGAACGGTTATAACGCTTCGTAAATTTATTTACCTACGTAATGTAAAACATGTATCATTTTTTAACTTATCCGGAAAATATACCGGATAAAATAACATAAATTTAAAATAACGTAATATGTAGTTTTTTATACGTATTAAACATAACACGTATTTTATTATCCAGTATATCGTACGGCTTACCGTTATAGTTATTATCCCCGTTTTATAACTTGAAAAAATTAATTAGCTTTATAAAGTCGCTCTTATCCTTAGAGAATTGGTGTAATAAGAGGTCGCGGTAAGAGTTGTAGTTTGTAGGTATTGGTCCATAAGGTACGTATTATCGTTTTACGTCGCTTGTTAATTTTAGGGTCGGATTGGGTTTTGTGTCCTAGCCGATTATTTTATAATCGGTTGAGTTGTTTCCAGTGTTTCGGCCGCTTCCGCCGTGGCCAATAGGGTTATTTATAATGTTTAGAAAGTGGTTTCGTATTCGGTTTCGTTTTAAAGTATGTGTTGGCATAGAGTTATATTATATTTCTGTGGTGGATAAGGATTGTGGTTGTTTTTCTTCCTCGGAGTTTCTATTCCTAACTTGTGGTATAGGATTAAGTTGTCTTACACTTCGTCCTTGTTGTTTTAGTACTAGTATCTTTTACTCCGTAAGGTAATATCTTTTTATAAATTCAGTTAGATATAAGTTTTCATTATCCTTATCTGGTACGTTGACAAGTTATGCTATTTCTAATAAAGCTTTTTTGAGGCGAATTTTCCTACCTTCTAGGGTATTAATAACTCTAATTCGTAGTTTGATCCGTGAGGCCTTAGTAATAGCAAGATACATTATGTATGATATATTTAACGTCTAATTTGAAAATTTCTTATAAAAATTATCTAACAAGTTAAGTCTTAAGGCTTTTTTTCGCCAGTAACGAAATATAACGGCTAAAATTTATATAATTTCCATGTATAGGTCGAAATCCTTAACTGGTGAATCGATAGTATTATCCCAAAGGCTTAGGTTGATTTTATAAATTATAGCCTTTTTGATTTCTATATTTTCGACTAGAAGGTTGAAGGTAACGTTAGCTTTTTTTTTTAGTAATGTTGGTCATAGAACTATAACTATAAGTGTTTTAGGGTGATTTTTATATTTATTAAGTATATTGAAGCGGTTTAAATTGGTAATTTTTAGTTATGGTAAGGTTTTGGATACGTTTAGGTTCCAACATTAGAAGTAATACATCCTATAAATAGCAAATTAAAAGTAATTAATGTAATTCAAGTAGTTAAAACAGTGTTTACTAGTATTTACTAGTATATATATATATATATTGAATGATAATTAAGGTATAATTATAAACCAATTAATTTTTTATATTAATTTTGTTAGCGTTTGGTAACCCCACATTAATTGAACGGTTAGAAAAACTTGAACGTTATAAGAACTAAATTCAAAATATGTAAGATGGATGCGAGAAGGTAAATAAGGTAGAAGAAGTATAAAGCGAATAGGGTAGATAAAGGGTGTGACTATAGGAAGGTACGTTATATAATCTGGTATTTATTGGTCGGTTCGGATTAGTATGTCGTAACCGAATTTGTTGGAGTAATCGGTTTAGTTATTTGGTGTGTAACTGACATAGCTAAGGTAGTCGGTTTAGATATTCGTATATAACCTATTTTAGTAAAGAGATTGGTGTAAATTATCGAAAATCGGATGGGTTTTAGCGAAGGGTTCCGAAACTTGGTGGTTTGCGTAACTTGATACGTAATGAAACGCTTTCCAAAAAGTGCCCAGGTACGTTAAAACGCCAAATAAGAGTTAATAATAACGTAACAAGGCTTATAATAAATGAAATATTAAATAAAGGTCAATAATATCGAACTAAGGTTATTCTTTTGAAAGTTACTTAGTTTTTACAGTCTTTGTATACGTCGGCGTATAATTTTGACGAAAAAGAAATATTAGGGTACAAACAGTTGTAACCGTTCTAATATCCCGCTAAAGGAATTTAACGTATGTCTATTTCTTTTTTCCTAATATATTCGTACTCGACCGAATTGGCTACTAATTAGTATCGGTAAAATTTATGGTTTATAATATTTACGTAAACATAAATTCCTTAAAGAATAATCATGATGATTCGTATTATAGTATGTAAAAAGATAATCTAGGAAAAATCATTTAAAAGTATATGCCACAGGTAAAGACTTATAAGCCTTCGATCCAAAGCATATTACTTTGAAATACTTCTTTTAGACCGATCCACGTATTACCGTTCGGTTTAATACAGTTAATTCAGATCAATCCACGCATTGCCGTTCGGTTTGGTATAGTCAATCCAAACCGATCCATGCATTGCCGTTTGGTCTGGAATACATATTCTAGACCGATCCATACATGGAGCACTTTGCGTCTTACAAGAGTACAGCCTGCAGTGTTACACGTTATCGTGCACTCTTCAGGAGTACATCTCGCAATATAGTACACTGCTACTTGCTCTATATATACTATCCATGAAAGTAAATAGTAATATCAATAGGTAGCGATATTTATCGAGGTTCATATTTAAAAAGGTTTTGAAGAAAATAAATTGTAAGAGAGAATAGGACGTATAATACGTAACTTCTCCAAGTTATAATAAAGGAATAAAAAAGCACAGTAACTTTAAACGATTAGTAAATTATTTATTCATAACGTTATAATATTTATAATCAATGTTTACTAAGATGTAAACGAAACAAATAAATTTAAAAAGTCAATTTATTATAAACAGAAAATTATTGAAAATTGGAATAAAGTTATTAGATCGAATTAAAGTTTTATTCACTCGTGTTTACGGTTATATATAAAAGTTATGCTTTTTTCTTTTTAAAGTCGATAAGGTTTTCGGCCAAAGTAAAATAAATTCCTTTAACGGTTTTGACATTAAAGCTGTTAGGGCGTTATACCGGGTTTTATAAATAGGTACGGATACGGTAACCGTTTGCGCCGCAATACAAATACAATCTGAGGTCTTTACAACGGGAAAGTTTCGCGTAATTAACCCAAGAGACGTGCCTCTTAAAAGCGGCTCGGAAAGTGTTTACGCCTATTATAATAACATCGTCCTAACTATCTCCAATAGTTGCATCACCACCGTTATTCCTATTACGGAAAATACACTCGACAATAAAGATATGAATATTACAGTAATAAATACGGAAATTATATAGGCGTCCGTCGATAAATTAAACGCTAACGACTTATTTATTATAATTCTTCGGTATTTGGAAGTGAAATAATGTATTAGTAAGTATATTATTAATAGTTCCCTTTAAAATTGTTATAACTCGGATAGAGGTTGGGCAGGAAGTAGGTCAGTATGCAACACTGCGCCACTAGAAAGCCTGAAGTCTAGAATCAGGTGGGGAAATTCTCTTATGTTAGCAACCCCGAACAGGGAAGGACCGATGGGACCGACAGCGGTCCAATCGATTATACAGGACCGATGGGACCGACAACGACTCCAGCGGTTCAGTACTGAAGATGGTATGAAGGATAGGAATATAAGGACACGGTCAGCACCACATAGATAGTATTTCCTTCATAGCTCTTCAGTTGTCAATCTAAGTATTCAGTCTCAGTATATTCTGAATAGCCTCACAGCTTTTGATCATTACTTGCACGGTTGCGATATTGTTCACTCAGCACCTCTGCTACCTTCTTGATAACATAAACCCTCTGACACCTTCTATATACTCACGGGTATTTAGTGTGATCGTTACAAAAATAGCGAGTTTAACGGCGAATTTCTAGGCTATATCATCAATTTTCGCGAATAAACTTTTTAAACGTTTACAAAACGTAAAATAGTTTATAAGCTTTTTACTTTATATTTGTAAACCTAATAATAACGCTTTAACCGCGTTAAAGTTGTAATAATAAGCGTAAAACATAGTTTTAAAATCATCGGAGTCGTTAGTACCGCTGTCACCTATACGGGTAATGTGACTTCTTATAACAATTTTTACGGGGTCTTTTAATTATTAAAAAAGAATATAAAAGTAATTTTCTTATACCAACAAATTTCTGCTTCCGACGTAATTTACGTATTATCGTCGCTTTTTATATCGAAAATTGTAATTTAATACCAGAAAACTTAATTTATTAGTTAAAATATTTACTTTTAAATTTTTACGCCCGTCGAAATGTACGTTAATATCTTAATCGAAATCAGAAGAATTTAAATCATTGTGATTTAAGGAGTGAATACGGTTTTTGGTAAAAAGTAATATAATAATAACGTCTTTTTTAGCATACGTAAAGGAAACTTTCTAAAGAGAAAGTAAACCCGAAGATATAAGTGTACTGGTAGTTTCGAATTATCGAATTATATTCGTCATAACGTTTAATGCGTCGGTATTCCGTTGTTTTAGGTGTAAAGCGTACTCCCGAACAACTTAGTTCCGTTTAATAAGTTTTATATATAGAGCATCAGTAAAACGTTTGTATTAAACCGTAAGGTAATCGTGTTAAGCCGTTAAAGCGTTTTGGAACTGCTTCTTAACGCGCGCGTTAAGGAATTACTTTAAAACCTAGGGGTTTAGATTCTGTAAGTCGAAGGATAAAGATATAAACCTAAACTATAACTACTAAAAAGCAGCTAAAATACCGTCAGGAAGAGATTGAAGTTTATATGTAAAGGGACTAAGGCCAAAGCTATCGTTTAAAGTAGTCGGATTCTATTTATAAACCTCGAGAAAGAAGAAGAAAAAGGAAAAAATGAAGTTCCTGTTAGGGAGCAGCTATGGAGCTAAGATGGTACAACGCTTTCTCTAGTCATGTGACGTGTAGAAGCGTGTTCCCAAGCGGCTTCCTCCCTGCTTTAGAGCATCGCAGGAGCGTGTAGAACTACCAGGATTGAATCTCTGGTAATACTAACCAGGCACTAGCTTGTAACAATTAGATACGATAGCTTAACCTATTAATGTTGGAATCTAAAATAAATCATTCTATAACATTTATCAAATATTACTTCTTTCTTTTGCGATAAAATCTGGATTCCATAACTTGTTTTTATGACGTTTTCACAATATGGATCGGAAATTCTTCATTTTTTTTTTAATATCTTTGTTGGCTTTTTTTAGTATTGAAGTTATAAAAGAAAGAAAAAATCAGAGTTCCAGTATAACGATATAATTCAAAAAGAAAAAATTGTTTACGGGAGGAAGTTTAAGTGTAATAATTTGGCTTTGTACTAACTTTTGTATTTTAACAGCTTTGGTGATCACTTTGAAGCGTAAAAAGAAACATGTACTTATTAATAGTTGGTTTTTTCGTTGAAAAGATTATTTAAAAAAATTAATAAAGATATTTTGGTAGTCTAACAATATCGTCGCCACATTTCATGTACCTTGAAACAATAACGTATCGAAAAGCTCCCCCTTTACTACCTGTAAATAACAACATAATAGCTAGAGCACTTTGCAAAAATCATTCCTTTACCTTAATGCTTTCGTAAGGCATAACAACCGGACTGTAACTTCTTCTTCGTCCTAGCTTATCTATGCCTAATCTAACAAGCACTGATTAGTATTAGTAGTCCTATATCGTTATAACGTAGTCGATTCGAATCTTTTGACGATGTAACTGGTATTACATTGATAGTGGTATATGGTTCATCAATGTTCAGCAAACAGCTAGCCGGCGTGCATACGAATTTATATGTACAACTACTTGGCCCGTGGCCTATACCGAATTAGCCACTGCACTGCAATGAACTTACAGTCAATACTGTTGACTTGACTGTGTTGCAATTGACTGCTGTTCCAACAAGAGGTAAATATTAACTCGAAAGCATTCTTTGTAAAAATCCTATAATAATATCATTTTCAAAGTCAAAACCTCAAAGTATACCTATTTGAAGATAAATGTTGGTAGGCCTTTATCGTTGCAATAGGCTCGCGTGTAAACCCGCTTTTTCTGTAATTTACTCATTAAAACGAAACCAGGTCGAAGTAACTGGTATATTGCATTGAAAATGGTGATGTGTTGTTCTAACTTTGGCAGACCGCTAGCCGGTCTGCACACTAGTTTGTACTGGCAACTAACTGCTTGCCCCGTGCCCCACATTGAATTGGGCACTCCGCTGCAATTGACTTGCAGTCAATACAGTCAAGTTACAGTCAGTACAGTCAACTTGGCTATACTGCAATTGACTGCTGTTCCAACAATAAATATATATAATTCAATTGCATTTATGTAGCTTTTATAACCGTTGAAAGCCAAAAAGCCACGTAAAAGTAATTATTTTATATATTTCGTTAACCTTACAAAACGCGCTTGTTAGCATCTTAAAGAATGTCAGCTATATTGTTTTCTGTACAAGATGCAACATCATAGTAGTGTGGCTTTACCATAGGTAACGACAAAAGGTGGAAAAAGAAGAAAAGATACTTGTGCGAGCAGATACGTGCATAGTAACCGGACTAGGCAACCATTGGGCCACGCTCGACCTCAATACTCCAAACACAGAAATATTCAAATTAAATATCGCTTGAGTTCCATATAATGGTTTCATTCGAGCTATTTATCTGGTTGTGTTATGACTACTATACAGCTATAGACTTTTGGCGGTTAAGGTGTGCCGCGGGTACGGGTAGTATGGTATTGGGAACCCCCAGCCATCCTAGGCCGTCCATGACCACCTGGGTCTTTCAAGACGAGTCGTAGTTCCAAGACCGTTTTTACATACATGGTCTAGTGACAAGACGCGGCTGGAGGGCTGCTGGCGGTAGTCAAGAGCGTTATTATGGTGGGTAAGGTGTCTTGCGAGCCGGCAGTATTCAGTGCCTGTGCACACTACTACTCATGAGGCAGCGTCGTCAACCCGCGAGCTGTCAGGCATTCGCGCTGGTGGAGGCGCCGAATCCTCTCCACCTTCTTGACATCCAGCGGCGGCGGCACCGCATCGCGCTGCACCGGTCCGATTCCGCACAGGATCCCCAGCCGGTCGCCCGACGCCGGCGCCGGCGCCGGCGCCGCCGACGGCCGGCGCCCCCCCTCCGCTCCGGCGTCCGCGTACGCGCTGGCGCGCGCGACCCACGGATCGAGCATGCGGCTGGTGTGGCGGTCCATCCACCCCATGATCGCGGCGTGCTCGGGCCGCGGCCCCGCGCGCGGGCGCGGGTCCGGCGGGACCGGCCCTCTGTGCTGCCGCTGCTGCTTCAGCTTGCGCACGTTGCGCGTGATCCAGTCCGGTGTCCTGCTGGGCCCCGGGCCGGCGGCGGCGTGGGCCCCGCCGGCGGCAGCGTGCACGGCCGCCAT